>OX369300.1:2444756-2669161 GCA_947284805.1 Coleophora flavipennella
TGGTATTATATCAAAATTAACCCCTATTTCTTCTGGTCATCGCATCACGCGTGAACGGCTGGACCGATTTCGCTATTTCTTTTTTTGTTTAGTTCGTTATTGTCAGGGGAAGGTTCTTATGTAGGGCAGGGTAGGGCAAATCGGCTGAAAGAAAGAAAGCCGCATTGTATGAGGCGCCACTTTGTGTAAAAACTACTGAGTAACATAATTTTAACTGAGCGAGCGATTTTAGCTTCGGTCAGGCTTGATTGATTATACAGTCAAAGAGCCTCACGAAGCGAGGCTCCCCCTCCCCCCCCCCCCTTCTGGTAGCAGAATACTTCGAAAAAGAAGAAATCATCGGTTTTATTTAGAGTTTTTACTCTAACCTAGTTTACATAACGGCGCAAAATCCGCCGCTTCACAAAACGTTTCCGTTTTACAATCCGGCGCCATTCAGCGCGACGTTTTGAAAACCGATGGAATCTACTTAACTGCTGCGACATATACATGGCTTTTTAAACATATATCTATACTTAGAACAAACCACCCACCCATTGTTACGAGGCTGTAACAGAACGCGAGTATTTTGCGCGCGCCTCCCATATAAATCAATCAACGCACCGCAGCTACTCAATAAATCATTCGCCTTTTTGGAGCCGGTGGGTCTTAATCCATGCAAATTGACTAACGAGGTTTTATTTATTGTTCCTTTTTTCAAAATAAAATATAAGTATGAATAATTGGGCTCGTTCCCTCTCGGTGTCCCTTGAAGGGACCATGGGGAATTAAAATACTTACCATAATGGTCGCTTTTTCAGATATAACTCTACTAAATTTAAAAGTAAGTTTATTTAGTTAATGTGAAAGATAATACACTATCTAGCTAAGGGCGGACGGTAGGCGAAAACACGATTGCTCTCTCTTTCTAAAATAAAATTATAGTTTTTAGTCGTTATATTGACTTACACAACGATCCAAAGAGGTTAATCTTTAAGAGCCCGCTGGAGTTCATAAATCTTATACAAACGTAGTATTTGATTCATTTGTTAACCAAACAACATAATATTGAAATATTTTTACATCGATAATCGGATTTTGTGTCGGTATCGCATTATTTTTTTGAAAATCGAAACAGGAATTCATTATTAACCAATAAACTTGTTTTCCGTTTTTTAACTTGAAAACAAGTTTATTGTTTAATAATGGATTCCGTTTCGTGTTTCAAAAAAGTAATGCGATATCGACAAGGATATACGTCATCCAATTATCGATATAAAATTATTTCAAAATCGGTTGTTTGGTTAACAAATGAATCAAATACTACGTTTGTATAAGATTTATGAACTCCAGCGGGTTCATAACTAAAAACGCACGAACTGTAAACGCCCAGTTTTAAATCACGCTTTTATTAGCTTCACCTGTTTGTTTGTATGTAACCGACTCCTTTGGACTCGATTTTGACCCACTTTAAATGGACAGATTTAATTCAAACTTTGTAGACTTATCAAGAATCAGCGACAGTATAATAATTTCATAAGTTTGAACTAAAAAACAAAAAACAAATAGAGTTTAAAAAAAAACTAAAAAACACGCTTTTAAAGTACATCGAACTAAAAAGTAAAAAATAATTCTTAATATGTTGAAAATAATAATTAACAAAATACTAGTATAATTGTGAAAAAGTGTGGGTTGCTCGGTAGACGAAAAATATTATATATAATTATATAATTTATTTTCATTATTAAAAATTTGAGTGCGTTTCACTACATCTCACCTAATGTAGTCATACGCAATAAAAATTTTAATTGAAAAAAAACGATATACAACGATGTAGCTGAGAATGCGCAAACTCAAATAATGCATATTCATTCTCCACAACCAGTTATCTCACAAATAAGTGAAAATGAAAGGCAATTTTTTAAATCATCGATCTATCAATGTAGTTCTAGTATTCACCCGACTGCCTCAGAAAGTGGGTTTTGTTTTTTACCCGACTGCCTCAGAAGGAGGGTTATGTTTTTCGAGTGTATGTATGCATGTAGATTTTTATGTTGCCTGCTACAGCCTGAACGCTTGAAGAATTTTAACGTATGAGGTATCGTTAGATTCGGCTTGATCCCGTGAGTGACACAGGATACATTTTTACCCGACTAGCCAAAGTGAGGGGTTAAGTTTTTACGCAATCGGGTTTTTATTTTTTTTAAGAATTCCTAAAGCTATTTAAATGAGTAAGTATCTTATACGTAAGTACCTACTCGAAAAAGTTGAGCGTCGGGACAATTAAAACAACCAATCGCCGGCGCCGTTATACGTAATTCAATTTTTACTTTCGTTCGACAAAGTATTGGGAAGGTATTGTGGTGGCAAAATACTGGAAGTTGAGATTTTGATGGGGATCGATGGTCTTATACTAATAGAGTCTAAAAACCAAAAATTAAAAAAATGGCTGTGTTCAGGGCTCTACTAGCTCCTAAGCCAATGAACGGATTTGGATGAAGTTTGGGTTAAAAAAAACTGTTAGTTTTATATCCCCAGCCGTTTTTAGGGTTCCGTACCCAAAGGGTAAAAACGGGACCCTATTGCTAAGACCGTGCGTCTATCTGTCTGTGTGTCCGTCTATCACCAGGCTGTATTTCATGAACCGTGATAGCTAGACAGTTGAAATTTTCACAGATGATGTATTTCTGTTGCCGCTATAACAAAAAATACAAAAAATTAGAAAGAGTGAAAAAATAAAAGGGAGGTCTTCATACAAAAAACGAAGTTTTTTCTAAACATGAAGAGACATGCATTTGTGCATGTTACAGCTATTCTGTAACTATAATTTTATATTTTGTTGTACAATAAAGAGTTCACAAACAAACAAACAAACAAGTGCCATCTAGTATGATGGTACGGAACCTTTTGTGTGCGGTTCTGACTCGCAATTGGCCGTTTTTTATCCTCAATTTTTTCCTGGCTTTATTCTTCAGGTTTCAGAATCAGGGTTTTTATTGTTAGTTATGGTACAAAGATCTTAAAGCAATATAAAGTTTCACACAATCTGCCTTAAGGGGCATACAATACATTTCAGGTTATACAAAAATAGAAAAAAAATAAAAATTACATAATATACCTTTAAATTTTAAATTATTTAGGTTTGCCACCATAGTAAAAAAAAACACTTTTTACAACGATTTTGTTAAAACTTTATGCGGTATTATATCTTTATATGGTCTGCTATACAAGATAGTCCGTTAATTCAGAAAAAAATCTGAGTAAGGTACCACGTATACAAGTCCAGATCATTTATTATTTTTTCTCAAAAATGGCTCTAACTTTTTTGATGGAACTTTGCATGTAGCTATATCTGTCATTTCTATCAAGTCAGCTAGCTATTAATTAATACTATAAGGAAGTGTAAATGTTTATTGTTGATTTGTGTATGTCGAACCATACCAGATGTTAAAGGTTACACGATAAAGTATGCATAGCGTGGCTGTACAATATATTTTAATTTACGTCTATTTTTATTTCAAGCCAGTTCACTTTTATTGGAACAGTTTGTGTAGCTTTGCATTGAAGGCTACCAAAGTGACCCGTTTACACCGAAGTTACTATTTCAGTTGTATTCGGGGCATTGTCCTGCACTGTGATGCACTTTCCTATGCATTGAAATGGAAAATTTCATTAAGAGTCCCCAGGAGGCTCGAGTTTCCATACAAACGTAGTTCCGATTCAATACAAAAACTACATGCCGGATTGAATCCAAACTTCGCGAATATATTGAGGAGACACATATCGATGTTTGTGATTAGTTTTCATTGTAGTAAATTTAAATATAACTTAACGAAGGCTTCAATTAGTTTTGTACTGTTTTAAATTAGTAGTGGCTGTTTCTCGCGGCTTCACCCGCGTGGACAACGTTTCTATGACTTTTCGAGGGTGCGCGTGAAAAAAAGTAGTATATGTATTAATCTAGGTCCTAATCTGTCTACCTTCTAAATTTCAGCGAGATCCGTTCAGTAGTTTTTGCGTGAAGAAGTAACAAACATACACACTCATAAACTTTCGCCTTTATAATGTTAGTGTTATGTATTAGTTAGTACATCGAAAACTAATTACAAACATCGATCGATATGTGTCTACTCAATATATTCGCAAAGTTTGGATTCAATCCGCCATGTAGTTTTTGTATTAAAGCGGAACTACGTTTGTATGGAAACTCGAACCTCCTAGGGTTCCTATGATACTAACCCCTTACAGTAATGACCCGATTTATCTTTAGTTAGTAATGGCTTTATTCCAGCATGATCCCTTTTGTGCAAATGTTTAGCTAATATCCATCACAATGTAATATAGAATGTATTCGTTCAGACGCTTTCTTCAGCTGTTAATAGTAGCTTCTTTTCAACATGATCATTTTGTGCAACTGTTTAGCTAATAGCTATCACAATGTAATATAAAATGTATTCGTTCATACGTTACCTTCAGTTAATATTAGCTTCTTTCCAACATGATCCTTTTGTGCAACTGTTTAGCTAATAGCTATCACAAAGTAATCAAAATGTATTCGTTCAGTCAGACGTTGTATTCAGTTAATAGTAGCTTCTTTCCAACATGATCCTTTTTGTGCAACTGTTTAGCTAATAGCCATCATAATGTAATATAAAATGTATTTGTTCAGACGTTGTCTTTAGTTAATAGTAGCTTCTTTCCAACATGATCATTTTTGTGCAACTGTTTAGCTAACAGTCATCATAATGTCATATAGAATGTATTCGTTCAGACGTTGTATTCAGTTAATAGTAGCTTCTTTCCAACATGATCCTTTTTGTGCAACTGTTTAGCTAATAGCCATCACAGTGTAATATAAAATGTATTTGTTCAGAGGTTGTCTTCAGTTAACAGTAGCTTCCTTCTAACATGATCCTTTTTGTGCAACTGTTTATTTAATAGCCATCACAATGTAATATTATGTATTCGTTCAGACGTTGTCTTCAGTGAATAATAGCTTCTTCCTAGCATGCTCCTTTTTGTGCAACTGTTTAGCTAATAGCCATCACAGTGTAATATAAAATGTATTCGTTCAGAGGTTTTCTTCAGTAAACAGTAGCTTCCTTCCAACATGATCCTTTTTGTGCAACTGTTGAGCTAATAGCCATCACAGTGTAATATAGAATGTATTCGTTCCGGGCGTTACTTTGCACAGCTCCTTAACGAAATTTATAACAAATGTTATTTATTTTTTATTTCGCTGCATAGTTTTTCCGCGAGATAGGAAGGGAACACTTAATGTGTGTTTCCAGAAATGTTCGAGTTCCATCTTGAGCTGAAACATTGCAGCGGAATAGCAAAATAATATTAATTATTAAACATCTCATAATATATTATGTTCAATGTTTGCCACAGAGTCAGCAGCCCAATGAGCAGCCCCACCGATCGATACAGTCCAGTGACGGCCACGAAGCGAGTGGTCGAGAAGCGTTCCAACTACAAGTACAGTTCGTACACCGGATCTCAGGACAACCTGGACCAGAGCCCTTTTTCCTCGCTGGAGCCTGACCGGGCGCGGAGACTGGGCAGCCCAAGTCAGTTACAAATCGTTTAGAACGCTATTTCAATTATATTAGTGATTAGATTCGATTGATTAGCAACTAATTAAGAACTGTTTTTGACATCTCTCTCTGTAGTCAGGATCGTGGTTTGGTGTAATTTCGGAGCACACGAATATCTATATCTGCTCCCGCCAACCACGCTGCATCATTTTTTTGGCATTTTAAACTCAAAGTTCCAAGCAATAAGTGTGAGAATACTCCGCATCGTCAATTCCATTATTTCCGTTAGCAAATTACGAGCGCGGTTTTTGAAATTAATTTTGCCTTTGTTGAAATTGCGGCTATGAAGAGTTTCACATTTAACCGAAATTACGGCGGAACAATAACTAATTAGGTTGTGATGTTTCGGTACAAATAGCGTGATTGTGGGTAGTCAGTAATGACGTTTCGTGTAACAGGTGCGGGCGACCCGGGAGGGAAGTCGTATCTCGGGCGGAAAGACTCCTGGGACAGCGTCGAGAAGACCAGGCAGATGATGGGTTCCAGCAGGTGGGTACAGTTTTGCATCACTGTAGCTTTAATGAGAGCTGCTTCCCGTGTTTTTTATGTAAGTAAATAATATTCAAATGCAGTCTTCACTGTTCGATTTTTAGCAAGGTCAGGCCATACTAATGTCACACCCCAGCTCACCCCAAACACTTCATGCAACGGGTGAGAAATGAAATTTTTAAAAGCAAATGACGGAACAAACAAAATCACGGCGAAGTTCATTACGTTCGAGAACCAAACTTTTTTTCAAGTGAAAACTTTTATAAGCGCATTGCGCATTTTCGCGACATCGTCAACAACACCGTCACCGACACCGTCACCGTCACCGTCACCTTACCAGGAACACTCGCAGGGTCAAAACTTATAAAACAGTTAAAAGGGGACAGTGGTCAGGGACACGACACGATACTACACGACACCTTACCAGGAACACTCGCAGGGTCAAAACTTAAAAAACAATAAAAAGGGGAGAGGGGATAGTGGTCAGGGACACGACACAATACTACACGACACCTTACCAGAACACTCGCAGGGTCAAAACTTATAAAACAATAAAAAGGGGAGAGGGGACAGGGGACAGTGGTCAGGGACACGACACGATACTACACGACACCTTACCAGCAACACTCGCAGGGTCAAAATTAAAAAACAATATAAAGGGGACAGGGAACAGGGGTCAGGGACACGATACGATACTACACGACACCTTACCAGGAACACTGGCAGGGTCAAAACTTATAAAACAATAAAAAGGGGACAGGGGACAGTGGTCAGGGACACGACACGATACTACACGACACCTTACCAGGAACACTCGCAGGGTCAAAACTTATAAAACAGTTAAAAGGGGACAGTGGTCAGGGACACGACACGATACTACACGACACCTTACCAGGAACACTCGCAGGGTCAAAACTTATAAAACAATAAAAAGGGGAGAGGGGACAGGTGACAGTGGTCAGGGACACGACACGATACTACACGACACCTTACCAGCAACACTCGCAGGGTCAAAATTAAAAAACAATATAAAGGGGACAGGGAACAGGGGTCAGGGACACGATACGATACTACACGACACCTTACCAGGAACACTGGCAGGGTCAAAACTTATAAAACAATAAAAAGGGGAGAGGGGACAGGGGACAGTGGTCAGGGACACGACACGATACTACACGACACCTTACCAGCAACACTCGCAGGGTCAAAATTAAAAAACAATATAAAGGGGACAGGGAACAGGGGTCAGGGACACGATACGATACTACACGACACCTTACCAGGAACACTGGCAGGGTCAAAACTTATAAAACAATAAAAAGGGGACAGGGGACAGTGGTCAGGGACACGACACGATACTACACGACACCTTACCAGCAACACTCGCAGGGTCAAAACTTATAAAACAATAAAAAGGGGAGAGGGGACAGGGGACAGTGGTCAGGGACACGACACGATACTACACGACACCTTACCAGCAACACTCGCAGGGTCAAAATTAAAAAACAATATAAAGGGGACAGGGAACAGGGGTCAGGGACACGATACGATACTACACGACACCTTACCAGGAACACTGGCAGGGTCAAAACTTATAAAACAATAAAAAGGGGAGAGGGGACAGGGGACAGTGGTCAGGGACACGACACGATACTACACGACACCTTACCAGCAACACTCGCAGGGTCAAAATTAAAAAACAATATAAAGGGGACAGGGAACAGGGGTCAGGGACACGATACGATACTACACGACACCTTACCAGGAACACTGGCAGGGTCAAAACTTATAAAACAATAAAAAGGGGACAGGGGACAGTGGTCAGGGACACGACACGATACTACACGACACCTTACCAGGAACACTCGCAGGGTCAAAACTTATAAAACAATAAAAAAGGGACAGGGGACAGTGGTCAGGGACACGACACAATACTACACGACACCTTACCAGGAACACTCGCAGGGTCAAAACTTATAAAACAATAAAAAGGGGAGAGGGGACAGGGGACAGTGGTCAGGGACACGACACGATACTACACGACACCTTACCAGCAACACTCGCAGGGTCAAAATTAAAAAAACAATATAAAGGGGACAGGGAACAGGGGACAGGGAACAGGGGTCAGGGACACGACACGATACTACACGACACCTTACCAGGAACACTCGCAGGGTCAAAACTTATAAAACAATAAAAAGGAGACAGGGGACAGTGGTCAGGGACACGACACCTTACCACACGACACCTTACCAGAACACTCGCAGGGTCAAAACTTATAAAACAATAAAAAGGGGAGAGGGGACAGGGGACAGTGGTCAGGGACACGACACGATACTACACGACACCTTACCAGCAACACTCGCAGGGTCAAAATTAAAAAACAATATAAAGGGGACAGGGAACAGGGGTCAGGGACACGATACGATACTACACGACACCTTACCAGGAACACTGGCAGGGTCAAAACTTATAAAACAATAAAAAGGGGACAGGGGACAGTGGTCAGGGACACGACACGATACTACACGACACCTTACCAGGAACACTCGCAGGGTCAAAACTTATAAAACAATAAAAAAGGGACAGGGGACAGTGGTCAGGGACACGACACAATACTACACGACACCTTACCAGGAACATTCGCAGGGTCAAAACTTATAGAACAATAAAAAGGGGAGAGGGGACAGGGGACAGTGGTCAGGGACACGACACGATACTACACGACACCTTACCAGCAACACTCGCAGGGTCAAAATTAAAAAACAATATAAAGGGGACAGGAAACAGGGGACAGGGAACAGGGGTCAGGGACACGACACGATACTACACGACACCTTAACAGGAACACTCGCAGGGTCAAAACTTATAAAACAATAAAAAGGAGACAGGGGACAGTGGTCAGGGACACGACACCTTACCAGGAACACTTGCAGGGTCAAAACTTATAAAACAGTAAAAAGGGGACAGGGAACAGTGGTCAGGGACACGACACGATACTTCACGACACCTTACCAGGAACACTCGCAGAGTCAAAACTTATAAAATAGTAAAAAAGGGACAGGGGACAGGGGTCAGGGACACGACACGATACTACACGACACCTTACCAGGAACACTCGCAGGGTCAAAACTTATAAAACAATAAAAAGGGGACAGGGGACAGTGGTCAGGGACACGACACGATACTACACGACACCTTACCAGGAATACTCGCAGGATCAAAACTTTGTCAACCTAGTCGTTCGCCAGGAACACTCGGAGGGTCAAAATATATAAAATTGTAAAAAGTTTTCACTTCTGTCGGCACCCCCGGAGTTGTACGGTTTTTTTTATTCAAAATTGGTAAGCCCTTGGCATCGTCTCACCTGATGGTAAGTGACGATGATGCCGAAGATGGAAGCGGGTTTACCAAGATTCCCCAACGCAATGGGGAACTGGCCATCGTATCTTCAAGCCGGAACACATCAATGTTGTTAGCATTAGATAAGATGGTGGTAGCTAGCCAGGCGGGCTTAGAAAATGCCCTACTCTACTACCACCCAAACCGAGTCTTACAAAGTAAGACTCCGCCGGGAATCAAACCCCCGACTTCCTGATTGAAGGTAATGGCCTCAAACATTACGCCACGGAGGTGTTAGACTCTTGCCCTCAAAATAGAGTAATTTCCAATTTGCCTTCAAATCTATATCTATCATCATCATCATCATATCAGCCGGAAATCGTCCACTACTGGACAAGGCCTCCCCCATTTCCACGACGACCGGTCCTGCGCTGACCGCATCCATCGACTTCCCGCTTTCCTCTATATCTATACTAATATTTTAAAGAGGTGAAGTTTGTATGTTTGTATGTAGGAGGCAAGCTTCGGAACTACTCATCCGATTAAAAAAAAAACTTTCCTCAATAGTTAGAATGTAATTTTTCACTGCAACGACTCTTTAATTTAAAAACATCATAAGTAATGTATGTTTCGGCGAAAAGGGCAAGGCTGATGTAACAAAACACTACCAAATTTAGATTAAACGTTTTTGTTTATTTATTTGTTTATCTGTTTCTACTACAACATCAGCATTCATTGTTTCGCAACCTTACTCTATACAAGAGTATAATCTGTGCTCTTTTCAAGTAACTAAGCTCACTTTGTACACACTATCTTAGTATACCATGTATTTATTCTAAAAGTACTTCCTACTTAGCTATATCTTTCTAGAGGACAACTTGTTCATTTGACAATTTTTTTTATTTTCTCTCTATATCGTTCTATAGGTGGAACTTTGTAATGGCTATGTTCTTTGGCTTTCCAGTTCTCTATAATGATGTTAATTAGCTGTTAGTTTTCCTAATAAATAAAAATAAAATAAAATAATAAAATAATTTTTAGAATAGACATTGGCTAAAAAACCCCGCTCACTCTCGATATCTACGGGAGCGAGGCTGCGGACAACAGCTTATTAAAAATAAACGTGATCTTCCTCAGCCTGGATACAGGCAGTCCAGACCGCTTCGCAAGCCAGAACACCTTGGACCGGGAGACGAAGAAGAACACCCAGCTCAACAAGTTCGGCGACTACTCGCGAGACTCCTTCAACCGCCAACTCGATAGGATGGTGGATGACAAGGACTCGGACTCTTATAGCAGCCGGGTAAGACAAAATACGAGATTGCTGTAGATCACACGACTGAAGTAAAACTCCATCTGTATGTATGGAAGTAAATACTTAGTGTTCAGAAAATAATCAAATCTTTTTTGTCATATGGAGATCGCTTGAACATAGTTTCTAGGACTGTCTTCGAGGGTGCGCAATGCGCAGAGCGTGGAGAAAAGTAGCCTATGTGTTAATCCAGGTCCTAAGCTGTTTACCTACCAAATTTCAGCCAGATACTTTCAGTAGTTAGTTAGTTTTCGCGTGAACATAGTTTTTATGTCTGTCGTGCTGTCGAGCGCGGGAACTGAGTCAACTCTAGATCCCTTGGGAACTATGTCGGGCTATGCTAATTAGTAGTCAATTAGATAATCAGTATTAATTAGCACGTCAATCCTTCGCTTCATTGCGACGTGACATAAATCAACAAAGAGAGAATTAATAGCTATCCCACGGGAACCACTTAAGAAATCGGGATAAAAGTAGCCTATTTGTTAATCCAGGACCTAAGCTATATGTTTGCCAAGTTTCGTCACGATCCGTCCAGTGGTTGAAGCGTGAAAGAGTAACAAACAGCCATCCATACATACAAACTTTCACATTTATAATATTAGTAGGATAGACAGTTTATGAAAAGAGTTTTATTATCCTCTGAAAATGATCAAATCTTTTTTATCTTATATGTTTGTTTTGACAACCGTTATTGTTGCATTGGCAACCGCTATTGTTGGTAAACTTAAATAAATAGTATTTCTCTTTCTATCTTCACTAATTTATATAACCCTCTCAATTTCCGTTCGCCTCGCCCGATCATACTTCCGTAACGCTCTTGTCACGCATCCACCAGCTTACTCCCCAAGTCAAACGTGCGTGAAGAAGTTTTACTTCAATAATGTTCCATCATCTTTATACCAGCCGAAAGATATCTGGTTCTCT
Source organism: Coleophora flavipennella (assembly GCA_947284805.1). Lineage (NCBI taxonomy): Eukaryota > Metazoa > Arthropoda > Insecta > Lepidoptera > Coleophoridae > Coleophora > Coleophora flavipennella. Next base: position 2,456,406 of record OX369300.1, read on the forward strand.
CTCATTTATCGTGTAGCAAGTTAACCGTGCTATCCAAGGGACAGGCGGCAGTTGCCTGGTGTTGCACTTAGCATCACCCGCGGTCACGTGTAGGGGATTTAGGTTTACACCGACGGACGTGTGCAACGCGATCTTCATACACATCTGAAATCACATGTGCAGGTTTCTTCACGATGTCCGCTGCTAAACATAGGTCTCCCTCTCTCAAGAAAGACCAAAATCGGTCGTGCCCTGCCCGCTTCCAGCGGCTTTTCGCAACCTTAACCACGTCTGTCTACCGACCTGCACACTACGTCTTCTGGTGCGCGGTAACCATTCAATTTTAACTGCCTCCGTGGCATTATGGTTAGTCCATTATAGCTTCACACCAGGAGGTCGCGGGTTCAATTCGGAGTGGGGTCATCTTTAAAACTCGGTTTGGTTGGTAGTAGGGCATTTGTTAAGCCCGCCTGGCTAGCTACCACCATCTTATCTAAGTCTTGCCGCCAAACATCAGTGTTAACAACATTGATGTGTTCCGGCATGAAGATAAGATAGCCATTTCTCCAATCCTGGTTAGCCACATCATCGTCACTAACCAAAAAGGGCTTACCAATTGTGATTTTTTTTAAAACTGGAAAATTGAAAATCGTATTATGTTGTTGCGAAGGAAGTCGGTTTTAGGGTTGCGTACCGAAAGGGTAAAAACGGGACCCTATTACTAAGACTTCACTGTCTGACCTTTTGTCACCTAGCTATATTTCATAAAACGTGATAGCTAGACAGTTGAAATTTTCACACATGATGTATTTCTGTTGCCGCTATAACAACAAATACTAAAAATTAGAAAAAGTGAAAAATAAGGGGGGTCTCCATACAAAAAACGTGTTTTTTTAAACATGAAGAAACTACCGCCATCTAGTCTGCCGTCATACGGTGAAGGGCCACAACTGCATTGAAGTCGATTCCGAGATAATTAGTGTTTTATAAAAATTGAAGTTTCTCGCTATTATAAGTAACATAATAAAGCTGTTTACTTTTTTACACTCAGAACAACATTTGTAATTTAATTATTGTAGTTTCGTTACTGTCAAGCTATCCTATATTTTTTTTTAATTACATATTTTCCCTTTCAGTGTCAAAAAATCAATATGTAAATAATATATATCTTTAAGCAGAATAGCCAAATGATAATTACGCACTTAAGGCTTTTCTCGTTCAAAATATCAATTATAGCAATCACTAAAATAAAACTTAATGGTTCGATTATTACTGATCCACAAAAAATTGCTAAAAGTTTCAATGATTATTATACAAGCAAATTAAAACAGCTTTTGGAGGCATGGAAAAATATAAATTTGAATCTACATTCCAGTCTTGACTCAATGTTTATATCACTAAACGGCATAAATATCGTATAGTCAATTCATGTAACTTTGAACGTTCAAAGTACAGGGAAGATGTGCAGGGTGAAGAGACAACTGAAATTAGAAGAGAAAACGTCATCGATCAGGGAATAACAAAAAATATATACTGTGTTTTCAGATAATAGGGTAGTCAATTCTCTGGCAAAATTTCAAAAGTAACCCCTTTTAAAGTTACTGTCTCAGTGCTCCAAAAAACATACCTAGGACGTTGGTCTTGGCCCTCTAAAGTTGAGACATGTCAAATCAATAAATCCAATATTGTAAGTTTCATAAAAGAGCAGCAGATAACCAGAAAAAGTGGCTATAGTTATATTGATGACGAAATTTTGTTTATGGAATGGGGTGAATAGATTTTTGTTTCTGAATTTTGAAAAGATTAGTCGTTGGCAATTCATATTGATCTCATTTGATAGCTAGATAAACGTAGAATTTAAGATTAAACAGACAATTTCCATTTTTTTTTGTATTTAATAAAGGAAACATAAAAGAATAATGACTTTTTTTTCGACTAAATTAGTTCATTTGTTTCATTGTTGCAATACCAAGTCAAATGTCATTTTGAATAGAACTGTTATGATTTTTATAATAACACAAACATATTAAATAAGAAAACCATGTACAATCTTACCCAAACTCTGAAATATATAAATAACTTAAGGTTTTGATGTCAAAGGATAACCTGAATCAAAATTACCCAAAACTCAAGAAAACTTTGAATGTGGCTTTTGGTGCAATTATAGACGGCTTTTGTAGAATAAATACTAATTTTAATATAATAAACTGTGGCAAAAATAAAAAAAACAGGGTTAAAATACCCTTTGGGAATTTGCCACATATGATACGTGGAATTTGAATCAAGACCTAAACGGAGTTTTAAAGAAAAATAATTTTAGGGTAAATCAGAATACATTTATTATAATAAACAATTTAAAGTAAAAGAAAAGGGTAAAATATACTAAAAAGATAACGAGATGACGACGTAGGAAAGTTTTTACATAAATTAGCTCAATGCAACGGTATACCAAAATTTACAAAATTTACCTGAATTAGAGATTACCAAATAGATTAATTTTATTAGTAGGCCGGTTAGGCAACTATCGTCCTCTTCTCTAGGTATTAAAACGATAAAACCTAATAGTGAGATATAAATAATAATAAATTTTACTTGGGGTCAAAATTAGGTTGTAAGTATCACCAGAACGGAACACAATACTCTTAAGTAACTAAAAATTTACAGTCCGTTAAAATAGAAAGAGGTGAAGGAATTTGAAGGTTCAAAGTAGCACTTCATGTAGGAAAACAGAATCCCGCAGGGCAGCAGCTATACTTGACATTGCACGGCCTCGAAGACCGCACACGGTTAAAATAATGAAAAAGAAATCACTTCCCTTGGAGCAAGAAGTCGGCCAAGCCGCACAGCAATAAAGGGTGGCCGGCAGAACGCACAGCTCCTTCCCGGGATCCAACTACTCTTCAACCAAGTTCTGCACCGTGCGGCGCAGCAAAAGAAAGGGGCAGTGGGCAAAACGTCGTAGTATATTGTATCGTATCGTATCTTGCGCTATAACTCCGTCTCAGGCTCTTCAGAAGCGGAATATCCTCGGGATTCAAAAAATGCGGCCGGAGTGAAAAGGCCCTCGGAAAACCTCAAAATATAACTATGAGATAACTAAAAAAATTAAATATTTACAACCCAAAATAAATGAAATAAAATTCCACCGTCATCTCTTTTTTCTCTCCCTTGTCAATCTCCACTGTCACCGTTAATCAAAAAATCAATACTCTGACCAACAGCGGAAACCAAAAAGAATTGAATATGAAACAGCAAGAAAGGAGATCGGCTTTGAAGCGATACTTTGCGCTTCAAAATACCCTCAAACTCACAAAAAAAAAATAGGAGAGGAGTCCGAAAAGATTTTAAAAGTTTGGACAACGCTAAAGTCGTTGGACAGCCCTGACGAAGAAATTAAAAATAGGCAACACTCTAAGTGACTAGTTAACCACTAGCGTTTACTTGAAGTTGGTAGAAATTGACACTTATACGCGCTTCGCGTACACATACAAACGCCAAAAATCCCATCAACAAGAGAACTAACCTTAGTAACCCCAAGAACACGCTAGTGTTAAAGGATCGCTATGCACAGCCTAAAACTAGTCAATTAAGAAAACAGGAGAAACCAAACCACTAGTAAAACATTAAAGACCAATAGGGTTGTCAAAACCTGAAAAAAACTCGCAACACATTGTCGGTTACCCCAGTGAAAAATGGTGACAAAAGCGGTAAAGGCGGATGCATGAAAAATCAACTCACGGATAAAATTAACACCGGAAGTCTGAAACGCGATACGCAAGAGTCCAAAGGAACAACTGTACCGAAAAATAGGCCATTTGAGGTAAGACAAGGGCAAGATTAATGAAAGAAATTTTAAAAATGGGAAATTGTTATAAGACCTCAAGAAATCTAAGCAATACTGTGGAATACAAAAACTTTGTCACATAAAAGTGAACAGAGTACGCCAAAAATTTAAGGAAAACCTCGCAAAGCAACGCGTAAAAATATTCCAAACAGTAATCCTTAAAGATTTTTCCCTTAAACTAACGTTAAATAATCGTCCCGACTTTCGATTGAAAGAAATCTAGAGTCTGGCCATTGAGTACTTAAATAAAAATTCTCTTGGAATCGTAAGGAAATACACAGGCAAAAACAACTCATCAGCACGAAAGCTATTAACCGAAAGAGGAATAATGCCATTAAGCCGGGGAAAAAACGACCCGTGTGAAGAGAAGCAAAAAAATCCCGTGCATACAAACAAAAAACCACACGTTTCCAAGAAAACTGCACGATTAAATTAAGTCTTGAGGTATTAAAACTTGAACCATAATATCCGGAAAACGGATACATTTATATTTAGGAAAAATAAATAAACAGGGTTAAAATACGCTTTGGGAATTTGCCACATAAGATACGTGGAAATTGAATCAAGGCCTAAACGGAGTTTTAAAGGAGAATAATTTTAGGGTAAATCAGAATACCTTTAATATAATAAACAATTTAAAGTAAAAGAAAAGGGTAAAACATACTAAAAAGATAACGAGATGACGACGTAGGAAAGTTTTTACATAAATTAGCTCAATGCAACGGTAAACCTAAATTTACAAAATTTACCTGAATTAAAGATTACCAAATAGATTAATTTTATAGTTACTTGCTGTGGCCTGAAAAAGTCAGGTTTGGTCAGTTGCTCACATGGGTTTCAGTCGCTCATTTAGTATTTCAGTCGCTCTCTTAGTATTCCAGTGGCTCACTTAGTATTACAGTCGCTCACTTAGTATTTCAGTTGCTCACTTAGTATTTCAGTCGCTCTCTTGGTATTCCACGCGTTCACTTAGTATTTCAGTCACTCATTTAGTATTTCAGTCGCTCACTTAGTATTTTAGTTGCTTATTTATTATTTCAGTCGCTCACTTATTATTTCAGTCGCTCTCTTGGTATTCCTGTCGCTCATTAGTATTTCAGTCGCTCTGTAGGTATTCCAGTCGTTTACTTAGTATTTCAGTCGCTCACTTAGTATTTCAGTTGCTCACTTAGTATTTCAGTCGCTCACTTAGTATTTCAGTTACTCACATAATATTTCAGTTGCTCTCTTAGTATTTAACTCGCTCACTTAGTCTTTCTATGACCCATGTTAATGAATTTACACTCACTCGTTTTAATGTACCCTTAAGAAACGACAAATTTATCACTTGTTGCAGCAAGAGTACAAGCGCGAAGTCCGTGAGCAGAGCTCTTACGTGATGCGCGACTCGTCCTACAGCAGTGTGGAGGAGAAGCACCAACAACAGCAGTCTTTTTTATCCAATAGGCCCCCCCGCGACCCTACCGGGGGGGCCCGCTCTGAGACCGACGCGGCGCACGCGCGGTTCAGGTGAGTGACCACCATCCAGTCCTACCATCCCTACGTCACTCCATACAATAAAACATGAATAACTACTATCAGCAAAGTTCTCGGATGCGCGCAGGGCCGACAAGTGCCTATGGCCTTGACGCGTCCTCCAACCGCGTCCCATTACCATCATATTAGCCGAAAGACAAGTGCCTACGGCCTTGACGCGTCCTCCAACCGCGTCCCATTATCATCATATTAGCCGAAAGACGTTCACTGATGGATTCTCACGAAGACCGGTTCTGCGCGTCTAGCCGGCACAAATACAAAATAAACTGTATGGCAGCCCGTACTAAACTATCTTGATTATTTTGGAGTTTACTCCTTAAGAATCGATTTTCATATATAAGGTGTAACAAAATTAGCTGAAACTATTTTAACTGGTGCTTCTACATGAAACTGAACAACTTTCGCCATGGAACCCATAGTCAAATCGCGAAAAAAAATTGGCTCTCCCATACTAACTCGATCAGCTGATCAGCCAACTTAGTAGGGGAAGTTCAAATTTTTATTTTGAAATTTGACTATGGGTTTCATGAGGAAAGTTGTTCAGTTTCATGGCTAGAAGCACCAGTTAAAATAGTTTCAGCAAATTTTGTTAGACCTTATATTATAAGCCCGGGGTATGAAAATTTATGGAGAGTAAAATCAGACGTTATGCGTTATACCATAGTTGTATAGTATAACTAGTTATTAATTTTGTGCGCAACTTATTTGGGTGTATGTATTGTATGTATGTATGTTTATTTCATTGGCACGTCCTGTAGCCTAAACGGCATGATGGATTTTGGAGTGTGAGGTGTCGTTAGATTTGCCTTGTCAGAATTGAAAAAGTTGCCACCATTTTGAACTTTTTAGTTACTGGACTGCTTGCTTCCAAAATCGATGTCCCTTATAACGAATCCGTTGTCAGAATTAAAAAAGACCGCCATTTTAATTTTTTTAGTTACTGGACCGATTGCTTCCAAAATCGATATCTGAAGGTCCCTGAGGTCCTTAATCACGAATCCATTGTCAGAATTGAAAAAAGTGGCTGCTATTTTATACTTTTTAGTAACTGGACCGAGTGCTTCCAAAATCTATATCTGAGGGTCCCTGAAGTCCCTTATCACGAATCCATTGTCAGAATTTAAAAAAGAGGCCGCCATTTTGAACTTTTTGTTACTGGACCGATTGCTTCCAAAGTCAATATTTGAGAGCCCTGAAGTCCCTAATCACGAATCCGTTGTCAGATTTTAAAAAATTGGCCGCCTTCCCCCAGTACATTTATATTGTTAGTAAGGAGTAAACTCCAGTCGTGCGTCGGAGCCGACACACACACTTTTATTTTATACAAAAACTAGTGGATGCCCACAGCTTCGCGCGCGCAGATCCCGATTTTTGCGGTTCCCGTGGGAATTTCCTAAAATCCTTTCTTAGCGGATGCCTACTGCATAACATCTATCTGCATGCCAAATTTCAGCCTGATCCGTCCAATGGTTTGGGCTGTGCGTTGATAGATTACTATGTCAGTCAGTCAGTCAGTCACCTTTGAGTTATACATATTTAGATAAAATAATATTTTTTTTATAATTTTGATGAATTCATGTACCTTGACCAATTAATACTTATTCGTAACATATAACAATTCAATAGCTCCAACTACTAGTGAGTAAATCGCATGTTTCAATTTATGTAGGAGAACCACACAAACACGATTTTTCCCAGAAATTTTGCACGTCGCAGTTGCTTAAGTTTGTCACTTAAGCAACTACGACGTGCAAAATTTCATCAAAATTGTTAGAGCCGTTTTTGAGAACAAAAATCATTTTTTGTTGTATAACAGCTACTCCTCGGTTTGACGGTACGAAGAAACTTTTGATAATCCCTTTATGAAATAATTTAAAACTCTTAAAGTTCCAAATTTGGTCCCAATCGGACTAAGGATTTTACCTCCAGAGCCAAGCGTGACGTACGGACAATACACTACTACAATCTGTGACAAAAATAAGAGAAACTGGGGATAAAAACCCCTATTGGAATTTGCCACATATGATACGTAAGATTTAGAGGTTCTAAGAAAAACGGAGTTTTAAGAAAAATATTATGGGGTAAATTAGAACATATGTATTTAATTTTTTTCTAAAAAAGATGTGATGTACATTGGATGACCGTGTTGTTAAAAAAAACAATAACATAATATATATTTGGACAATTTTTGATTAAAAAAGGTTATTTTTATAGAATGCCGGTAGGCAACGATCGTCGCCGCCCCCTTGGTATTTAAATAAGTAACCAAGTACTAAAACAACAAAAAAATTAAATTTCGCTTGGGTCTGAATTACCCCACCGTTCTAAAATACACATAAAGGTACAAAACACTTTAAAAATTTAAAACTATTAACTAAATCGTTAAAAACCAGAGGCAGGAAATCTTCTAGGACGGCAGAAACGCTTTGCGAACATAAATAAGAATTGCGCTGGGCAGTAATATTGCTTCCTGAGTCATGACGAATGGCCAGAGAGTCGCTCGGGATAAAGGATTAATTAAGCATTCACTTCCCTTTTGGCAAGCAGATGGGCGGGCAGTGCAAAAGACTGGCTAGTGGTCAGCACAGCTCCATCCCAGGATCAATCCTGAGTCGGAGGAACCTTCGGGGACGTCAACCTCGCAGGGGGAGTGGAAGACCCTACGGACATATATAAATCTAGTTCGCAGCAGTACCAAAAATACACGCAAAGCGGTTTCCTTATACAAATTACTTACCACTGAATAAAATAGTGGGCCTCAACGAAACATTAATATAAATCAAAAATATAAATACACACAACGGTCAAAGACATCACGATCATCTATTATTTTTCCTCTTGTCAAAAGGTAACAATCATTTTCAAATTAAATTTTCATAGACGAACAAAACCAAAAGAGCATTTAATCATTAAACGCAAGAAAAAAGATCGGCTTTGAAGCGATACTTTGCGCTTCAAATCACAATAACAATACTTCCACTGCCCTACGTACGTATATACCGTATTACGAAGTCAAGAAAGTAATACTAATAAGAAAATGGAGGGAGGGTAAAGTCTCAAATTGGTAAAAAAAATAAAAAAATACCACCAGTTATTTTTTTTTAATAAAATATAGTATTTAAATAAGGGTATTGATGTGAACCAAAAGTAAAAATTTATAACACAGCAAAAACAAATTAAGAAAAATAAATTGCAAAACAGAACGAAAATAAATATTTAAAAAATTCGCCCTTTTTAGGGCAGGCGAAGGCTCATTGGCCATACCGCCTAGTCTTCAATATAAAGAGTAGTATTTGTAGATTTTACGTCTTCAATAATTTTTCAGTCTTCAAGATCACTGTTTCTTTACGTTCACATCATAAATATTATAAAAGCGAAAGTTTGTATGTATGGATGTATGGACGTTTGTTACTCACAATCAGTCACGCTTCAACCATTGGATGGATCGGGATGAAACTTGGCAATACCAAAATTTCATCAAGATTGGCCGAGGTGTAGAAGCGTGAAAAGCTAAAAAAACAAACAAATTGATAGCTGTTGGCTAGCTACCACCTTCTTATCTTAGTCTTGCCGCCAAACATCAGTGTTAACAACATTGATGTGTTACTGTTTGAATATAAGATAGCCAGTTCTCCATTGCGTTGGGGAATCTTGGTAAGCCCGCTTCCATCTTCGGCATCATCGTCACTTACCATCCGGTGAGACGATGCCAAGGGCTTACAAATTGTGAATAAAAAAAACCGGCCAAGTGCGAGTTAAATTCGCATGGAGAGGGTTCCGTACAATGCCAAAGTCAAATACAATATATCACATTTGAAATCCTCACAGTAAGATGGGAGTTAACCATTACTAGCTCTATCTAGTGGTGTTTTAGTAAACTATTTTCCGTAAGTTAACGTATTATATTGAGTTTACCACTTTATTTTTAATTGATAGAATTCTTATAGGTTTTCCTGTAATCTACAAGCAATGAACTATATTTTGTATTTTTTTCAAAATTTTAGGCTCAGTAGTTTTGGAGATCAGGGAGAGGGAATGGTCAATTTTCGCCGTTTTTCATGAATAAAATCAAAACTATTTATTTTAAATTGCAAATTTTTTTTAAAAAATATTCCTAATTTGTCCCCCGAAAATGACCCTTATTTAAAAAAAATACATTTACTTTGCACATCTGTGTTAGGGCCATAGGATTACACTATCCTACCAAATTTCACCTGATTTGGTCTAGTAGATTCGGAGCAAATTGGCTATGACAGACGCACGAGTGATCCTTGAAGGGTTCCGTTTTTTTTTTGTAACGGAACTCTAAAAATAAAATAAGATAAGATAAATATCCTTTAATGTGCACCAAATATACAAAAATGAAAAACTTATTAACTAGCAAAATACACAATGATATGTAAAGGCGGACTTATCGCTTATATTAAATAAGCAATGAAAAAGTCGAATAATCTATCATAGTCGTTAGCGTTTTAAATATGAAGTAACTAGTATCTCATCTGTGGTTTAAACACACATAGGCTTAGCTCTAATAGATATCTCTTTTCCTCTCGCCTTGTCTAAGCCCGGGGGAACAGTAGACCACTAATGTTTTACGTGGACCCCGAAGCCGTATACAAGAATGAAATACCTACCTAGTCTTTGCCAGGAAATATAAAGCTCTTGAACGGAAAAGACGGTTTCATTGCGCTATAAATAAATACAACTCGAACATTACCTTGTGTAACTCTTCAAGTGAATTTGGACTTTACTACAGTATCATTAAGACTTCATTGGATGCCTTGCTTATGTTGTTGCAGATTTCATTTTTGATTTTATTGAGTAGGTAACTGCCTCGCTGTCGTATATTGTTCGAGCGTTGTGCCTTCGCTGCAGGGTGCAAAATGGAATAGTTATTAATCAACCTTTTTATTGCTCTACTTATTTGAGCAAGTGTACACACTGGCCTAAATTAAATTGGTATACTTACGCTGTTATGTAGAACTAGAACTTTTTCCCGCGGCTTCGTCCGTCGGACTTAGTTTTTAGGATTATGTAGTACAACAAGGAACCCTTATAGTTTCGTCATGTCTGTCTGTCCGTCTGTCCGCAGCCTAGCTCCTAGACTATTAGTATTTGGCAAAGATATATATATATATATCCCCCTGGGCACTTAGTTGATCAGACGTGCCATATAGTTAGTATTTATTGGCTCCGTTTGCACTTGTTGATCCGATCCTCCTTTCTTGATCCAAAGAGAGATAGCCGTACGTATGTGTTACCGCTCGGAGCCACAAAAGTGGCCCCAAAAAATAATAATAATTAAGCCATCATATACAAATCCACCTTTTAGGCATTCGGGCACTTCTTGATCCTATTCAAATGAGCTAATCACAGCGAAGGACTGCCCTGATCGGCCCGTTACTTTTCTCGATGGATTGGTTCTATTTCAGCAGGAATATTCTAGGAATACATTTTTAAAATTTTGATAAATCAACCAACATCAACATCTCTACTATATAAAAATAAGTCGGGTTTTCCTTCCTGACGCTATAACTCCAGAACGGCTGGACCGATTTGGCTAATTCTTTTTTTGTCGAGTTTGTTATTGTCAGGAGAAGGTTCTTATGTAGGGTAGGGTAGGGTAGGGTAGGGTAGGGTAGTGTAGTGTAGGGTAGGGTAGTGTAGGGTAGGGTAGGGTAGTGTAGGGTAGGGTAGTGTAGGGTAGGGTAGGGTAGTGTAGTGTAGGGTAGTGTAGGGTAGTGTAGTGTAGTGTATGTAGGGTAGGGTAGAGTAGAGTAGGGTAGGGTAGGGTAGTGTAGAGTAGTGTAGTGTAGGGTAGTGTAGTGTATTTAGGGTAGTGTAGGGTAGTGTAGGGTAGGGTAGGGTAGTGTAGGGTAGGGTAGTGTAGGGTAGGGTAGTGTAGTGTAGGGTAGAGTAGTGTAGTTTAGGATAGGAAAGTATAGTGTAGGGTAGGGTAGTGTAGGGTAGGGTAGTGTAGGGTAGGGTAGTGTTGGGTGGGGTTGGGTAGTGTAGTGTAGGGTAGTGTAGTGTAGTGTATGTAGGGTAGGGTAGGGTAGTGTAGGGTAGGGTAGTGTAGGGTAGTGTAGTGTAGGGTAGTGTAGGGTAGGGTAGTGTAGTGTAGTGTATGTAGGGTAGGGTAGGGTAATGTAGGGTAGGGTAGGGTAGTGTAGGGTAGGGTAGTGTAGTGTAGGGTAGGGTAGTGTAGTTTAGGGTAGAGTAGTGTAGGGTAGGGTAGGGTAGTGTAGGGTAGGGTAGTGTAGTGTAGGGTAGGGCAGTGTAATGTAATGTAAGGCGGTACGTAGTTCGCCGGGACAGCTATTATGGAGATAAATTTAAAAAGTAGCATAAGAATCACCATCATACCAGTCATAATTTTAAAAACCAAAAAAAAATTTTAACGTAATTAAAGCTGGGAATAAATTTTTAAAATTTTTTGCCAAACAAATGCACAACCGCGAGATATGCAGCCTACGAAGTTATTTCCTGACGAAAGTCAATAGTGACTTGCATAGAGTTGTCATAGCCTGTGATAAAGGACTAACCCTTCTATCCATGGCCCAAGAGAACTGGCAGGCGCCGGCTGTACTTAGCACTGCTGAGCGAGAGGCCATCTGGAAAGACAAAGAGCTGCACGGTAGGCTCTTCAAGGCCCTTTGTAGATCCTTCGTAGATCAGAAGGTCTCCGTGCACTGGCTGCGCTTCGGAGACCTTTTTGCGGAGACCGAGGGTTTTGTCTGTGCAATACAGGATCAGGTGGTCAAGACGAACAACTATAGGAGGTTCATAATAAAAGACGGCACCTTGGACGTTTGTCGGTTGTGCCGTCAACCAGGGGAGACCCTGCGTCATATAACCTCCGGTTGTTCCATGCTTGCCAACACTGAGTATTTGCACAGGCACAACCAAGCAGCCAGGATCCTACACCAAGAGATCGCTCTAAAGTATGGCCTCATATCTCGGCGGTTGCCGTATTACAAGTACACGCCGGAGCCGGTTCTCGAAAACGACCGCGCCAAGCTCTACTGGGACCGACCCATCATCACGGACAGGACTATTCCTTCGAATAAGCCTTATATCGTGTTGATGGATCGGGCGCCGTCAAGGGTGTTTTTGGTTGATATCACTATCCCATATGACGAAAACCTCGTGCTGGCTGATGCCGATAAAAGGACCAATTACCTGGACCTGGCGCACGAGGTTACTGATATGTGGCGAGTGGAATCCACTGAAACCATCCTTGTAGTCCTGTCCGTGAATTAATTTCAGCCGACCTTGAACGTTACCTAAGGCGGCTGGATCTCCGAGGCAGACCAATAATTGCAGCAATGCAGAAAGCAGTCCTCCTCGACAATGCCCGGATATTTCGACGCTTTCTCTCCCCGTCGCACTGAACTCCAGCCGACTGTGCTTCTGCTGGAGATGCTCCTGCCACTTCGCCTCGTGCGAAGTAAGCAGAGTAGCTTAAATTTTATAAATTCAAATAATAATAAAAATCTTTATTTGTGTGATTGATTTGACGTTTCTTTTAACAAAATTTTAAAAATTTATTCCCAGCTTTAATTACGTTAAAAAATTTTTTTTGGTTTTTAAAATTATGACTGGTATGATGGTGATTCTTAAGCTACTTTTTAAATTTATCGCCATAATAGCTGTCCCGGCGAACTACGTACCGCCTTACATTACATTACACTGCCCTACCCTACACTAAACTACCCTACCTTACACTACCCTACCCTACCCTACACTACTCTACCCTACACTACTCTACCCTAAACTACACTACCCTACCCTACACTACACTACCCTACCCTACACTACCCTACCCTACCCTACATTACCCTACCCTACCCTACATACACTACACTACACTACCCTACCCTACACTACCCTACACTACACTACCCTACACTACCCTACCCTACACTACCCTACCCTACCCTACATACACTACACTACACTGCCCTACACTTCACTACCCAACCCCACCCAACACTACCCTACCCTACACTACCCTACCCTACACTATACTTTCCTATCCTAAACTACACTACTCTACCCTACACTACACTACCCTACCCTACACTACCCTACCCTACCCTACACTACCCTAAATACACTACACTACCCTACACTACACTACTCTACACTACCCTACCCTACCCTACACTACCCTACTCTACTCTACCCTACCCTACCCTACATACACTACACTACACTACCCTACACTACCCTACACTACCCTACACTACACTACACTACCTTACCCTACCCTACCCTACACTACCCTACCCTACCCTACATTACCCTACACTACCCTACCCTAAACTACCCTACCCTACACTACACTACCCTAGCCTACCCTACCCTACCCTACCCTACATAAGAACCTTCTCCTGACAATAACAAACTCGACAAAAAAAGAATTAGCCAAATCGGTCCAGCCGTTCTGGAGTTATAGCGTCAGGAAGGAAAACCCGACTTATTTTTATATAAGGTCTAACAAAATTAGCTGAAACTATTTTAAGGGCAAGTTCAGCAAACGAAACTGAACAACTTTTTCTTCAGCGACCATACCGAATTCTAAAAAAAAAATGCCACATTCCATTATTGCCCACTATAATATTCTCGTGTTGTAGTACGGTCCTTTCTTTTCGCTGGATTCGTGCCTTGCCGCAACGAAACTGCGCTGTGCCTGGCCGTTGACCTTTGGTAGTTCTCTCAATCAATTCTTATTTAAAAACGAATATTACCTATTTAAAACCTTATAGTTCCCCTTTTAGATGTAGGTAGTAAAATACAACCCAACAGGTATTTACACTTTTCGAAAAATAAGAAATTGAGCAGCTTCTTTGAAGCGTTGAGGCCATTGACACAGATTACTAAATAGTTACTTCGTCCATTGAACTATTTTGCTGCTCGCTCGTAGGTACATTTCGCCTACAAACAAACAAGTGCGATGCGTGCGCGAAAAAAATATCTCAGTTACTCTCGCGCACTCATTGAGTTACGTTCTCAAAGCCTAACCTACAGATTGTGACCTAAGTGCCTAAGTTAAGTGTTTTATTGTGAAAATGCCATGTACAACACTAATTGGACATGGCGGTGTGATATGAAGTTTGTAACCACAACCTAATAGACACCAGGAACATGTTTCAAGATTTTCATAGCCGTAGACCCCATCTACATGCCAATACTATAGGTGCTTTGCAGCGATTCCGGGATTACGGTACTTTTACGAGTATGCCACGACCTGTAGATGCCGGTCAACCAAGAAAATCACCGGAGAGATAAGAAGCAAGTAGGTAGGTAGTTCGCCTTAGCCTGTTTGCGGACAAGTCACATTAAAGAAAAATCTATTTGTTTGGAAATGGCCAAACATGTAAACAAATCATTTTATCATTTTATCTTAATCACTTACATTTGGACATCAAGGATTTTATTGACATAAATACAGTGTTTTAGTTCATTTATGACTTGAAAACCAATTGAAACTAGTTTATTTTGAAGTTCATGTTTTGTTTACATGCCTGGCTATTTCCAAACAAATAGGGTTTAGATACCTACCCAATATGTGTCCGACGCGACGGAAGACACGGCTTGTACTATCACCTGTGGCGGAGCCCGGCCCGGCGGAGGCGCGTCAGCGCGTGGACTGCTACGGTACGATGGCCAGTGCCGGATTTATTAAGATTTCTTTTTTTTTATTGTAGATTTTTTTTCTAAGATTTCAGTATGGTCGCTGAAGAAAAAGTTGTTCAGTTTCGTTTACTGAACTTGCCCTTAAAATAGTTTCAGCTAATTTTGTTAGACCTTATATAGTAGAGATGTTGATGTTGGTTGATTTATCAAAATTTTAAAAATGTATTCCTAGAATATTCCTGCTGAAATAGAACCAATCCATCGAGAAAATTAACGGGCCAATCAGGGCAGTCCTTCGCTGTGATTAGCTCATTTGAATCGGATCAAGAAGTGCCCGAATGCCTAAAAGGTGGATTTGTATATGATGGCTTAATTATTATTATTTTTTGGGGCCACTTTTGTGGCTCCGAGCGGTAACACATACGTACGGCTATCTCTCTTTGGATCAAGAAAGGAGGATCGGATCAACAAGTGCAAACGGAGCCAATAAATACTAACTATATGGCACGTCTGATCAACTAAGTGCCCAGGGGGATATCTATATATATATATATATATATATATATATATATATATATATATATATATATATATATATATATATATATATATATATATATATATATATATATATATATATATATATATATATATATAATAAAATAATAACGCGGAGAAAACTGTAAAAAAAAATTTGGAAAAAAACGTTATAAGGGTACCTCCCCTACATAACAAGTAAAGTGGGTATGTTTTTGTTTTCGTCAAACCCAGTCGTGTGGGGTATCGTTGGTTAGAACTTAAAAAATAGTAGTGGGTCTTCTAAGACCATTTTTTAATTTAGGGTTCCGTTTTCGAAAAAATAGGCTTAAAAGTGCTAAATTTTGTTGGAGTCGAGTGTCCCCACCCCCTAACAACTAAACCGCTGTATTTGGAAATTTAAAAAAATTCATGAAAGTAGTCTAAATAATGAACAAGGATTTTCCCGCAGCTCCGCCCGCGCGGACATCGTTTTTATGACTGTCTTTAAGGGTGATTAGTAAATTATGTCGTTTCCCACCTACTCAACCATCTCTGTGCAAAAAATCACAACAATCGAGTATTTTTTTAGTTCTCTCAGTAACTGCATCAGATTATGCTATTTTTCCGGGATAAAAAGTAGCCTATGTCCTTCCCCGTGACAGTACTAATATATATACTTTGCCGTGACACAGGCTACCTGCATGCCAAATTTCATAAAGATTGGTCAAGGCGTTAAAGCGTGGAAAAGTAACAAACAAACACATTTTCACATTATAATATTGGTAAGGATTTACCTAGGCTGTTTGATAAGTACCCGTTTACTAAATATATTAATATCACTGGCCGAAAATAAGTATACCACCTTTTTAAGCCATTTTTCAGAGGCGGGAAAAAGAAAAAAAAATTGCATTCTTTTGTTTTTTTTCTCATTTGACAGCGATTTAGTGAAAGCGTGAACTAAAAATTGTTAAAATGGAGAAAGAACAGTATCGGTCTGTAATTAGATTCTTGTTTTTGGAAGGAGAAACATGGGATGAAATAAAAGTAAGAATGCAAGCGGTTTACCATGAATGCGCTCCTTCTATGACAACAGTCAGATATTGGTATAACAAGTTTAAGCGGGAGAGAACAACCGTCTTTGATGAGGATCGCCCAGGCCGGCCAATTGAGGTGACTACAGACGATATGGTTAAGAAAATTGAAAATATCGTTTTAGCCGACCGCCGAATTAAACTTCGAGAAATCGTTGATGGTGTAAACGTTTCAATCGAGAGGGTACAACACATATTAGAAGAAAAATTGGGTATGAAGAAAGTATCGGCGAGGTGGGTGCCGCGTTTACTCACGGAGGAGCAAAAACGGAACCGACTGACTACTTCGGAGCAGTGTTTGGCCGTGTTCCAACGTAACCCGAAGGACTTTCTGAGTCGTTTCGTAACCGTGGACGAAACGTGGGTTCACCACTACACCCCGGAATGAAAGAGCAGTCGAAGCAGTGGATTTTACCGGGTGAACCTGCTCCAAAGAAAGCGAAAACCGTCCCATCGGCTGGAAAGGTCATGGCGACTGTTTTATGGGATTCGCAGGGTATTATACATATTGACTACTTAGAAAAGGGGAAAACGATAAGAGGGCAGTGCTATGCTAATTTATTGGTGAATTTGACGCCGTCTTAAAGGACAAACGACCCCATTTTAAAAAGAAAAAAGTACTGTTTCATCACGACAACGCCCCGGCTCATTCGTCCAGAGTTGTGACGGCTAAATTAGCACAGTTACGCTACGAACTATTGACTCACCCCCCGTATTCTCCAGATTTGGCCCCATGCGATTTCTTTTTGTTTCCCAACCTAAAAAAAATGGCTCGGTGGTAAGCGATTTGGATCAAATGACGAAGTCATTGCCGCCACAGAGGCCTATTTTAATGACTTTCCAAAATCATACTTTTTGGATGGTTTATTGAAGCTTGAGTATAGGTGGAACAAGTGTATAGAGTTAAAAGGTGACTACGTAGAAAAATAAATGCATATATACAAAAAAAAATGGTTTTTTTTGCCATAAACGGGTACTTATCAAACAGCCCTCGTAAAAGGAAAACTATCACGGCTAAGTAGGCTTTCTTAGTTTAGGAGAAATAGTCGACCAACTTCAGATGTGCAGTTCGATTTGTAAAAAGTTCATAGATTTTTCATGCAATATGTTCTATTACCAACTGCAAATAAAATTTTGTTCTTTAAAATAAACATTTATCTTTTGAAAAGACTCCGGAACCCTACTTTGCGCGAGTCCGACTCGCACTTGGCCGGCTTTTTATGACTGTCTTTGAGGATAAGTGGTGCACGAGCGTAGACATGGGTTTCCTTCAGATCCCTCAGGAACTATAACGGGCTATATTCTGATGAGCCGTCTATGTCACTTCTCACCCCCTCAACCAATTCAAAACAAAAAATCACTTCAATCGTTACAGTTTGGTTCTCGAACGTGTGGGATTTCGCCGTGATTTGGTTTGCTCCGTCATTTGTTTTTAGTTCAGTCATTTCACTACCGTTGTATGCAGTGTCCGGGGTGTGCTTACGTAGTAAATAGTCTTTATTCTTTGACGACACTTCGCACTACAATACATAGATATTATATACATACACCCAAAAAAAAATTCCTTTTTTTTTGGCAGTCAGGTAAAAATTAAGAAAACTAAACACAAAAGGAGGGGGCTGACAGTAAAAGGCGGGACAGCCAGGAATTCCAGTCCGCTCCTGCCTGAATACAATGTCCACAGGCTAGAATAAATTCCAAGTGATTCACAATGTTTTATTATTCTACTAGTTTTTTCCTGCGGCTTCGCCCGCGTGGACATAGTTTTTATGACTGTCTTTGAGGGTGAGTGGTGGCTAGCGACTCGCGAGCGTGGGCATGAGTTTTCTCTAGATCCCTCGGGAACTATGGCATGATATGCTAATTTAAAAATTATGTCATTTCCCACCCCCTCAACCATCTCTGTGCAAAAAAATCACATCAGTCCATTGTTCCGTTGTGATGGTATAGAAATTAACCAAAAACATAGTATTTTTTCATTTCCCCAGGAACTGAATCTATGCTATTTTCACGAGATAAAAAGTAGCCTATGTCCTTCCCCGTGACACAGGCTATCTGCATGCCAAATTTCATCAGGATTGGTCAAGGTGTTAAAGCGTGACAAGGTAACAAACAAACAAACACATTTTCACATTTATAATATTAGTTCGGATACAATGTTTCTATACGTGATCAGTCTAGATATTACCCATTAGGTACTATATTATTAAAGTACTTTTGGGGAATTACCTCCAATGCACCCAAACGGAAATGTTTTGAAGGAAAAAATAATTTTACAAAAAAATTTATCAAATAGCATTTTTTTTATTAAGAACTAGCTTTTTCCCGCGGCTCCGCCCGCGTGGACATCGTTTTTATGACTGTCTTTAAGGGTGATTAGTAAATAATGTCGTTTCCCACCTACTCAACCATCTCTGTGCAAAAAATCACAACAATCGAGTATTTTTTTAGTTCCCCCAGGGACTACATCAGATTATGCTATTTTCCCGGGATAAAAAGTAGCCTAAGTCCTTCCCCGTGACACAGGCTACCTGCATGCCAAATTTCATAAAGATCGGTCAAGGCGTTGAAGCGTGAACAGGTAACAAACAAACACATTTTCATATTTATAATATTAACTTAAGTAAGGATTTATCATTAATTTTAATCATTTTCACTGCTGGACAAAGTATATTCAGAGTCATGGCCTACATTAATAATTAAGGCCTTAATAAGATGGGTCAAATGACAATATTCAAATCAAATTATTGAAAGACTGTGTAAAGGTATCACATGGAATAAATATATAATATACTTAAACTAATAAAAAATCGATTTAATTAAACACAATTTTAAAAATATTACCACTTTTGATGTAAAAAAATATACCGTTGACCCTGTTTTTGGCAGTAGTTGCAAAATTTCTTAGTTAATATTGAATGAAACCAACACACAAAAATCTGTGACCTTAAGACCTTTTTTGAAACATATTTGAAAGTGTTGAAAAGTAATAAAAACATGTAAAAATCGAGTATCGGGCGTTCGGTTGTAACGTAACAGCCGCGTTGAAGCCCGCGTTGATTTGAACTTAAAATGAATAGATTTACGTTCGATATTATTGAAACACGTATCAACCTTACGAACTCAGGACGGTGCATTTGACGCAACCGTTTGACGCTAGCCGGCAGTGGCGAGCGACATTCATCAAAGGTGCAGCATTAGCGATCAAACTTTACTCAAAGCCATTACCTGCATTTTTTTGTTGCAGATCAAATGAAAGGGATAACAATAGAGGTGCCAAAGCAATCGTCGTAAAACCGACACACAAAGGTTCATTGGGACTACCTGTAGAATTTATCGGTAAGTTTTTTTATCACACTTTTATTAGCTTCACCCGTATGTAATGTGTGTTTGTAACCGACTATTTTGCACTCGACTTTGACCCACTTTAAACAGACATATTGAACTTTGTACATTTATCAAGAATCAGTGACAAGACAATAATTTCATAACTTTATCTCATTATCCTAAACTAAAAATTGAAAAATAAATATACAGTGTAAACTCTGTAAAACGTCACTCGATATAACGATTCACTCTTTGAAACGTCGAAATTTTCTGGCTCCAGTTGGTTTACTTTGACCCTAATTTCTCTCCGTATAACGAAAACTCTCAATAAGTTCACAAAAGGTCCGGTTTCTTGAGTGTCGCTTTAAAGAGTTTACACTGTAGTTAAAAAAAACGCTTTTAAAGCACATCAAACTAAAAAGTGCAAAATAATTCTTAATATAAGCTGAAAACAATAATGAAAGAAAAACACTAGCTAGTATCATTGTGAAATAAGCGTGGGGCGCTTTGTGCCATATTTTTCGTATATCGAGCAACCCACGCTTTTTTCACAATAACACTAGTATTTTTCGTTCATTATTGTTTTCAGCTTATATTAAGAATTATTTTTCACTTTTTAGTTTGATGTACTTTAAAAGCGTGTTTATTAGGGTTTTTTTATCTACAGATTTAATTTAAGATTATTGCTGTTTTGTATAGATACTCCAAACACTTTGATTAAATTAAGATAACGAATTTTCATTTGATTAAAAACATCTGAATGTTATAGTTAAAATTTATTATCTCTCTCTTATCGTGTGGCTCAATTAATCGTGCTATCCAAGAGATACTGTCCATCCAAGGGGTGCTCTCCGCGTATACTGGCCTACTGTTGTCAAAGGTATCAATGACATTCAATTATATTTTAAAATTAAACTTTTATTACATCGTCTCAAACTTTTTCGTCTGTGTGTCGCGTGACGCTAAAGAGATTATTACATCGTCTCAAACTTTTTCGAGAGCAACCATGATCGTTTCGTCCTCTGTACCGTAGCTCCAAGACGAGAGCAGCCTTGATCGTTTCGTGCTTTGTAAATGTCTATAATGTGAATAAAAGTTTGTAAATAGAAGTGTAGTTAAAAATTTCCCGGATTTTAGGGAATCGCAAACTGGTGTGGAAAGGAACGTATCTTATTTTCTGCTCGTCTATCCCATCGCACAGTGGACTGCAGCTCAGCTGGTCCAGGTCATCTGGAGCTCGAGGTGTCAGGTGGCAACGGGGCTCTCGTGGCCAGCTCGGTGCGCCCGCTCGGGGGTAACCGGTACATAGCAGCCTTCACGCCGCGCGTGCAGCGGCCCCATGCTGTGAGGGTCACCTTCAATGACGAGCATGTGCCTGGTGAGTCATCATCATCATATCAGCCGAAGGACGTCCACTGCTGGACATAGGCCTCCCCCAACGATCTCCACGACGACCGGTTCTGCGCTGCCCGCATCCAGCGGCTTCCCGCGACCTTCACAAGGTAATCGGTCCACCGAGTGAGAGGCCTGCCTACACTACGCTTTCCGGTGCGTGGTCGCCACTCGAGAACTCTACGGGTTGGTGAGTACTTCTTCTACTGTAACGATCTGACCGAGGACTTTTTCAGTAAACCCTTAAGAGGATTGTCAAGCCGTGACTTTTCATCAAACGGCGATAACGATTTTCACATATTAAGTGTTAACCGATTTGGACTAATTTTTGATAGGTTGTCGGTCAGAACAAAAGCTAGGCTTATACGTTTTTGTTTTTTCGATAAAGTTAATATGTTTAATTTTATTTTCATTCACGTGTTTTCATACAAAATTAATTTCGGCCATTTTTAAAAATTATAACCAGTAGGTAATTTAAAAAAACGAAACGTATAAGCCTAGCTTTTGTTATGACGAATCAACTGGGCTTATACGTTTTTGTTTTTTCGATTAAGTTAATAAGTTTGATTTTATTGTCATTCACGTGATTTCATACAAAATTAATTTCGGCCATTTTTTTAAAATTGTAATCAGTAATTTAAAAAAAGAAACGTCTAAGCCTAGCTTTTTTTCTGACTGACAACCTGTCAAAAATTGGTCCTAATCGGTTAACATTTTAGAGGTGAAAATCGTTATCGCCGTTTGAATGAAAAGTGAATTTTCGCAAGTGGGTTCACATTCCTCTTAATTATCGAGTTGCCATCATCAGCATACCATGTGGAAGATAACCCTATATTTGAATATCGTCAGGCATACTCTAATAAGCTCTGTGAGGAATGCATTATCATAAAATAAGATAAACATTTATTCAGACCCACACAAACAATTAAAGGCAAAACAGGTAAGTGTATAATACAAAACGACAAAAACATTAAAAATACTTATTTAAACCGACTACTAAAAAGAAGGCTCTCAATTTGGTTATATGTTTTCTTTATGTGTGTTGCCTCGGAACTCCGTCATTTATTAACCGATTTGGATAGATAAAGGTACATATTATGTACTATCAAATTAGTCCTATAGAAATTTCATCACAATCTGTTCATTACTTTTCTATGAAGTTAAAATGAAACAAAAATGTAGCACAACTGACTAGGTTGTTATGATTGAAATCAGAGTTTTTAACGTGTTTATTTTTTTATGTTATATTAATATAAAGTAGGCAAAGATAAATTAACGTAAAAAAAAATCTGTTTGAAAGGAAATTTCACTAGCTAGTAGATGAGTAATCAATTTTTATAAGTTTTGTACAAAAATATGGAGAAATCTTGGAAAACCGGCCGGCCGAAAAACCCGCTAATGGTGGACTTTCGAGCCAGGCGTCAGTAGCGTCAGTGACACTGCGACAGTGGCGCCGCGACAGAGCGTCAGATGAATTTACTATGAAAATTTAGGAAACTGCATTCGAGCGCGGCGTCTGTACCGCCGCCGCGTCAGTGACACCGCAACAGTGCCGCGGGACGCTGGCATCAGTGCCGCGCACGCGCTTGTAGTGTCGCTGCCGCCCGTCCACGTTCGTTTTGAGGTTGTTTCAGTATAATTTCATTAAAAATGATGTCCATCGAGGTGTGTACTGAGGAAAAAGATCAACTTTTCATTACACTGCACTGGTCTCAGTACCCATAATTATATAATTTAAGTTTGAAAGATTATAAAAATAACTGAAGGAAAGACAATGAACAGTCTGAAATTCGAGAACATCATCTTCCTTCTCTTCTTTGATCAATTTTAGTAGATCCATGACAAATGATATGATTTAACGGGAGCATTAGCTCCCGACATTGCTCGCGACAGACGCAGTCGCGTTGTCTTCGCCGACCTTGATCATTAGATCAAGGTCGGCGAAGACAACGCGACTGCGTCTGTCGCGAGCATCCAGTCAACGAAGCGTCACTGACGCAGCGTCTCAGACGCGCTGTCACTGACGCTGTAGACGCCGCGTCTGTGACGCCTGGCTTGAAAGCCTACCTTAAGGTAGCGATTAGATACCGCGCTTCCTCGTTCGCGTTTGATCTCCGCACTGGAAGGGTAAGAAAAAGCGAATGCGTGCACCGTCGTTAACCATTTAAGCTGACAAGTTAATGAAAAAGTAAATTCTTAATTTGGGCAAGAAAAAACACATTCGTAACCAAAACAAACACCAAATTGTTCTGTGGGGATTCATGAGCTCATATGCGTCCCCACCGAGGGGCTAGAGCCTACCATGAAATAGGGCGATCGGGCCTTAGTCGACCACGCGGGCCCAGTGCGGGTAGGTCGACTTCACACACAATCTTCGAATTTCTTCGCAGGCGTGTGCAGGTTTCCTCAGGATATTTTCCTTCACTGTAAGAGCGTCGGATAAACGTATATATGAAATCGAAATTCGAAAAGACACTGGTACGTAACAGGATTTGAACCACGACCTCTCGGATAGGAGGTAGCAGCCCTTGCCATTACCAAAGTATATATATTAGTTAGAACTAACATACAGTATGGACACACCCTGCCGCTTTCTAGACTGCGACCTTACCCCCTCGTCACCCAGATTGATTCAGATTGGTTACCGTTTGGTTCTTGAACGTATAGGATTTCGCCGTAATTTTGTTTGTTCCGTCATTCGATTTTAGAAATGTCATTTCTCGCCCGTTGTATGAAATGTCCAGGGTGTGCCATTACGCCACCGACGCTCTGTGAGGATTACAAATTGGTATTCTACTTGCGAACTCACCAGGTTCTCTTCAATTCTCCATTATGCATCTGTTTTCAACTCGTGTCATGACTGTATACACGAATGTACATACATACGTGTGTTTGCCTATTTGCAGAATAAAGTTGAGATCGTTTGCAGATTTATTTTGGCGCTCGAATGCAAAGTTGGAATTCTCACTTCTCAATTTTTAAAACGTATAACTTCCTGATAGAATATCTAAGTTATACATTGGTAAGTATGTGGAGTAGGAAGAGAATAGTATGCGACTAATTTATAAGTTCATGCGACATGAATTTTTTTTTTGTTTTATTGTTTATTAACATTTTATATGGATGGGATGGATCAGCCCGCTATCAGCTGGAAACCTTGGACGCCATCGACCGACGCGCCCGGAGACTCATTGGCGATGGTGAGCTTGTCAAAAACAAGCTCCAAAGCCTTGAGCATCGCCGCAAAGTTGCCTGTCTTTCGGTATTCTGTCGAATTCATTTCGGAGAGTGTGCACAAGAACTGCACGACCTCATTCCCCCAGATCCATTCCACCTTTTCGGTCAACGAGACGCAGGGATAGGTTCCACCCCTATGTTGTTGATATTCAGCCTATAGACACGAAGCGTTACGCTTCCTCATTTATTATGCAGACAGCGATGGAGTGGAACTCCTTGCTTTCGTCTGTGTTTCCCGACTTCTACAATTTGGGGATCTTCAAGGCAAGAGTTAATACGCATTATTGGAGTTTGTGTGTACCATCCTTGACTACATCGTCACTTACCATCAGGTGAGATGTAGTCAAACGCACTTAAATTTTTATTAAAAAAAAGTAAAAGCGCACTTTTTAAAGCAATAAGTATACATTATTGTGTTTTACATTGTGTGTTAAATTTATGCAAGGAACGGCGGTCCAAATAGCTTTTGTCCGCGTGGACATCATTTTTATGAATGTATTTGAGGGTGATTGGTGCGCGAGTGTCGAAATTACGGCGAAATCCCATACGTTCGACAACCAAACTGTAACCAATCTGTATCAATCTGGGTGACGAGGGGGTGAGGTCGCAATCTAAAGAGCAGCAAAGAGTGTCCATACTGTATGTTATTACTAATATACTTTATTTATAGGTGCGACACAATGGTTGGGTTAAAACAACTTATGTATCATATTGTATGATACTCGTAGGTGTGTCTGTGTGTTTTGTACAATATTATTATAAGTATATTGCAGGCATGATCACATCAGTAAAAAAATGTATGTATACAGGTTGTAACAAAATTGCTGTAGGTCTCGTTAACTGGAGCTTCTATTCATCATTTTTTCAACAGCTTTAGTTCTACGACTTTGTTAAAAACGTAAAAAAAATCTCTTCATACAAATCGAATAGCTGAATGACGAATTTTGTGCATTTTAGTATAGAGGATCAAAACATTTTTTTTTTGAGAATTTTCTATGGGTACCTTGAGGAAAGTTATTCAGTATGATGAGTAGAACCACAGATGAGATACTAGTTACTTCATAAGTAGAACCCCTAGTTAACGGGACCTACACCAATTTCGTTACACCATGTATATCCATCCACTCATACTAAGTACGAAGAAATCAAAGTAAGCCCGCTTCCATCTTCGGCAACATCGTCACTTACCACCAGGTGAGATGTTGTCAAGGGTTTACCAATTGTGAATAAAAAAAAAAAGTCTATGTGAGTAATTCTAACAACTGAAAAGTTTTTAGTCACATCGTTTTTATGACTGTCTTTGTGAGGGTGAGTGGTGCGCGAGCCGAATGCATAGCATAGATACCAATCCCTACTAATCCCTACTTAATATTATAAATGTGAAAGTAACTCTGTCTGTCTGTTACGCTTTCCCGCAAAAACTACTGAACGGATTTGGCTGAAATTTGGTAGGTAGACAGATTAGGACCTGGATTCAGACATAGGCTACTTTTCACCACGCTCGCGAGCCGCTTGCGGCTCGCGCACTGCGCACCCTCGAAAAGTCATAGAAACGTTGTCCACGCGGGTGAAACCGCGGGAAACAGCTAGTAGATTATAAAACTATTGCATAATGAATGATGGGTATTAAAACACGACTATGAGTTTAAAAACCGAGCCTTGGCGAGGCTTAAGTATCATACCTAGTTATGTGCAGTTTCATACATTACTTTATCTAATGTCATACATTAGGATTGATAAACCCACTAAATAAAATATCAAACTTAAAAGAGTAACAAAAAAATTTTTTCCACAAAAAAAAATATTAAAAAGGTATACAAAAAACGTAACATAACCGCGCATGCGCTAAAGCACAAAACGGGCGCCGTCACAGACATAGACAGGTACAAAATTTAAATAAAAACTTTTTTGTAATGCTATAAAAATTGCGCGCCCGCATGTGCGTTCCATTTTAGAAGAAAAATAATTGTTGGAATCTCCTTGGTGATATTAAGTTCTTGGATTTGTCCTGTATCTTAAATCTTAATGGTAAAAAAAATATTTTATAATTATAACACTATTTTGTTACAGGAAATTGTCTTAATTGTTTATTATCCAATTTTACGATATGAGATTAGTTATAGACTATTATACTACCTACATCTATACATGTATATAAAAGAAATTCATGTTAGTTACACCATTTATAACTCAAGAACGGCTGCACCGATTTCGCTAATTCTTTTTTTGTTGAGTTCTTTAATGTCAGGAGAAGGTTTTAGGGTAGGGTAAGTAGGGTAGTGTATGGTAGGGTAGGGTAGTGAGTATAAGGTGAAACGAAGTTTGCCGGGACAGTTAGTTAACCATAAAAATCTCATCTCATTCACACACACGACACCATCATGTCCGCCCAACCCATCCATTCCACCCGGCTAGAAACAAGAATTATGAATTGTAATTGCTGACCTGATGCCGATGCTGCATTAAGAAGGCTGTGTTAAACAGTATTTTGGCTGTCTCTTTCTATCGCATAGTTACTGAATGAACACTACGTTTGACTGTCTCACTTGCCCCAGTGAAAGGGGCAATGTACAGTTAGCAGATAAATAATGTAGAGTTTATGGAAAGACTGCTTTTTCTTTGTAGGACACCCATATGACTATAGATAGGATAGTCGAAGGAAGGCGAACCAATGACACATGTGCCATAGATGGCACGTGAAAAAATATTTTGGGCACGCGACCGATCGAAACGATTTTCATTTTTAACCGACTTCAAAAAAAGGAGGAGGTTTCTCAATTCTATTTTTTTTATGTGTGTTCGCGGTTTATGAACCTTCGTCGTTTATGAACGTATTTAGATGATTCTTTTTTTGTTAGAAAGGAGGTCTCCCAAGGGTGGTACCATGATAAGGAAACCAGGATCTGATGATGGAATCCCAGAGAAATCGAGGGGAACCTTAGTTTCCTGGTTGAAGTCGGTTTTTTTTGTTAAAAATTATAATTCAAAGTAACGATGCAGCTCTGAGATTACAGCTGATTGATTTTCAGTCTGGTTCAATATTTATTCAAAAATTTATTGTAACAAGAAAATAGTTGGGATTGATTGGAACAATATAAGTAAGTATGCCAAGAACACACTAATGTATTTTAATTTGCTAAGTACGTATAACTGAAACATTTATTACTTATCAGTGCAAAATGTATTTTATTGGTAGTAAATGAATAGTTATAAGTTGATTTTCCCAATATTCACTCCCTAAGTAAAAATTATTTGACGGTACGTCATGGCCTCATTAAATACTGCTTTAGAAAAAATGGAAAGCAAGGACCTTTCTGTTTAAGTGTTTCTGTATATATAGAGTCTTAACAAAGCTATGCACTTTTTTTAACTGGAGCTTCTACTCATGAAACTGAATAACTTTCCCCAAGAAACTCATGCTCAATTCGCAATTATAATTTTTGAATTAAATTATCAAACTGCTCAGAATACATCTCCCAGCTGAGGCCACACAGGTTCAATGGCCGCGCGGGCACTCGCTTAACGATACCGCGCCGTACCTATTCTGGCGTATTCCTCGCAATTTAATAATTTTATTTTAAAAAACTATTGGAATTGACCATGGGTATCTTGGGGAAAATTGTTCAGTTTCATGAGTACAAGCTCTAGTTTAAAAAATGTGCATACCTTTGTTAAGACCCTGTATACGATTAATAAGTATATAAAAATAATATATAGTAAATAACACAAAGTGTAAACTCTGTAAAACGTCACTCGATATAACGGTTTACTCTATGAAACGTCAAATATTTCTGGCTCCAGTTGGTTTACTTTGACGCTAATTTTTCTCTGTACAAAGGAAACTCTCAATAACGTCACAAAATGGCCGTTCCCTTTAGTGTCGCTATATAGAATTTACACTGTATATCAATACAGCCGAAGGTCGGGGGAAGCCGCTGGATGCGGGCAGCGCAGGAACGGTTGTCGTAGAAACCATTGGAAATTTTTGTCCAGCAGTGGACGTCTTTCGGCTCATATAATGATAATGATAAATACAACAGTTGTTTTTTATACTTTACTAGCTATCCCGGTGAACTTCGTTCCACCTTACACTACACTACACTACCCTATCCTACCCGAACATACACTACACTACACTACCCTACCCTACCCTACCCTACCATAAACTGCCCTACCATACACTACACTACCCCACCCTACCCTACCCTACCCTAAAACCTCCGGACAATAACGAACTCAACAAAAAAGAATTAGCGAAATCGGTCCAGCCGTTCTTGAGTTATAAATGGTGTAACTAACACGACTTTCTTTTATATTTATATAAAGATCAGGAACCTAGCTACTTTCCTAATTTAGTATTTAACACGTTCATGGGCGCTTGGACACCCACATGACATAGCACTTTGACACAATAATTTGTATGGAAAATTTAGATACCAGAAGTGCCGTCACATTACCTGCTCAACGTATCTTGACAAATGACAGTGTATGCTATGGCAGATGACGGTCATAGAAGCTTCGTCACATGGCTTGCTCAGCGCAGCTTAGTATGTGACAGCAAACGCTATGGCAGTTAAGTGGTGGAGACGCCGGCTGGTCTTGTGGCGATGGTGGCGAGGCAGGCTGGCTGTGTGGTGGCGGCGAGGCAGGCTGGACTTGCGGTGGTGAGGTAGGCTGGATTAGCGGCGGCGAGGCGGGCTGATTTCGTGGCGGTGAGGCGGGCTAGTCTTGTGGCGGCGATATGGGCTGGTCTGGTGGCGACCAGACAGACCCATCTTGCGGCGATGAGGCGAGCTGCTCTTGTGGCTGAGAGATGGGCTCGTCTTGAGGCAGTGAGGCAGGGTTCTCTGGCAGTGAGGCGTGCTGGTCTCGTGGCGGCCATATGGGCTGGTCTGGTGGTGAGAAAGGCCCATCTTGCGGCGACAAGGCGAGCTGCTCTCATCGCTGAGAGATGGGCTCGTCTTGAGGCAGTGAGGCAGGCTTCTCTGGCAGTGAGGCGTGCTGGTCTCGTGGCGGCGATATGAGCTTGTCTTGTGGCGGCGGGGCAGGCACATCTCACGGCGATGAGGCGAGCTGCTCTCGTGGCTGTGAGGTGAGACAGGCTCGTATTGCGGCAGTGAGGCAGGTTTATCTGGCGGCCAGGCAGGTTCATCACGTGGAGATGAGATTGGCTGCTCTTGTTGCTGTGAGATTTATTTTAGTGAGTTATGTTTTACGTCTAATTTGTATATGTTTGTAGCTAATCAAACTAGTCCGTAACATTATAAAAACGATTATTACTAAATATAGAAGTAATAACAATAGAATGAACTTATAAATAATAATATAACGTAACTTACGTTGGTCAAAACCTAGTATCAAAATGGCAACGGCAAGCAAAAATCCGTCACATGACACGTGCTTACTCACACTGCTCCATACATACACGCCTGCTATGCAATGCGTGTGAGTGTGGGCGGGGTACGGGGGAGAGGTCACGATAAGTTTTTCTATGTGTGCAAAAATCATGTTATAGGACACTAGTGATCCTGTAATCGTGTATAATGTGACACTAAACGTGTTTCTACCTTTATTTACTGTTTGGAGACGTCTGCTTACGCACTTCTGTTCGTAAAAGTGGGTTGAGTGAGCCGTTCTATAGCAGGTGTGTCAAAAAAAGGAAGATCCTTTCTACCGCTATGCCAGGCACGTCCATGAACGTGTTAAGAATAAATCCTCAATGAAAGAGTAAAAATAATATATATAACACCAATCTTATTTTTCCACTAAGCGGTTGTGTTAATGGTTGATGCAGACTGTACGAGTAGGCTCTCAAATTCCACGTCGCCATCTTGAATACCGCTGTGACGTCACCATGCTGGGCGCGGGCCGGAGCTGGCTGCGCGCGCGCACAGACTGACACACCGACATTTGCGTCGAGTCGCTCGCATTCGAACGAGGTTGAAGCCTTCGAACCCTCAAAATGCAATTTCGCCGTGTATTCTTTCGTATACGTGCTAATATATGCTAAAAAATAATCACAGTGTGTTAAGGTACCTCGCTGCTCTTCGTTTTGCAAGAACAGTTGAGCGTTGTTAGGTGTTTAGCCCATTTCATGGTGTGTAATCTCAAAACAGTGAGTGTTTGTGATTTCTATCTGTGACAGTGTAGCACAGTGTCCCAGTTTGCCGAGGGAGTGGAGGTCTCCTGAGGTCTTAAGCCTTCAATAAGTGAGTCTATGAGTCTATTAGCATACGTTTAGAAGGCTGTGGGCGCGACACGTCATAACCTTTTGCTTTACCTTCTAAGTGGAAAGCCCACTTAATATGCTTTTGTAACCAATATAAAATTACATTCTAAAGGTATTGGTTTTTGTCTAAATAGCCAAGCTATAATAAAAGCTTCCTGTCAAGTAGGTACTAATATACTTACCAAATTATCAGACTTAAAGCCCTTTTAGAAAATAATGAAATCGATGGTTGCAAAAAGTTATTCTTCTGCGGTTGAAACTGCAATACATTTATCATTTTGTTTACTAAATTTATTACGATATATTTACCACAAAGTCTAGGAGGCCAAAACGCGATTTGATAAAATGTTCTCTATAGAAAAAAAAATGCAAAGTTCGCTTAAATTTTGTTAATTTTTGCTGTTTTAGCCCACAAAAACCAGTTTTACTTCACTACGGTTAGACATAGCACCTTATTGTGTTCTCATATATTCCTAAAACTTACCCACTAAACCCCCCCCCCCCCTCATGGAATTACAAACTTTAGTGTAAAAGTTGTTCTTACGCCACAATTAAGTCTTATACTTGTAAAAACTTGTAGCTGTAGCCAGTTTAACTGCAACATTAACTCGTTTACAACTTTTTATTAGCTAGAAACACAACTTCTTTCTAATAGGAATCTCGGACTGTCTATTTGTTAAGTACAACGTAATCGATCGATTTAGTAGGTCATGACATCCTCGCTGACGAACACAAAGAGCACTTCGAACTGGACATCCAATTAGGAAAAACCGGCCAAGTGCGAGTCGGACACGCTCACCGAGGTTACCGTACCATCGGGATACAGAGCTTTAAGAGGGGAGGCGGGCACTGCTTTTTCCATACAAACGTTCTCGACAGTTTTCTCATTGATTTTTAACACTAAAGAAATGATTTTAATACCTAAAATAAATATTAATTTCTTCTATGCTCCTATGTCTTCCTTTTTTCAATAACAATTTTTTTGAGCAACTGGAACCCTTCAAAAATGCTAGAAAAATACCTAATTTTTATCACCACTAAAGACGTCTAGAGTGGAGATTCAAAAAGTATTTACAAAAAAAGCTAAACATAAGAGCTTAGCACAACTAGTTATTATTCTATGTGTACAATTTCTTTAACATAGGTCTAATTTTGGAGGAGAAAATCGTCGAGAGCCAAACCTCGAATTTTGCAATTTTTAATCGAAGT
Organism: Coleophora flavipennella; assembly: GCA_947284805.1. Taxonomy (NCBI): domain Eukaryota; kingdom Metazoa; phylum Arthropoda; class Insecta; order Lepidoptera; family Coleophoridae; genus Coleophora; species Coleophora flavipennella. Next base: position 2,488,411 of record OX369300.1, read on the forward strand.
ATTCACCGGGAGCTGCAGTTGTCTTTATCGCACGGTATTTAGACACAACAGCAACAGTTGTTTTAAATACCTATTTTCCAAATATCTCTCCGCTAGCGTCCGCTCTTAAAACACCAACATAAAAAGACATTTAAATACATAAAACATCAACGAGACGGACAGTAAAAATAACTCAACCAATTTACTTAAAACCCGACTGCTTAAAATGTATCCTATGTCACTCAGTGGGTCAAGACGAATCTGACACCTCGTAATTTAAAATCCAACAAACAGTTTAGGCTTAGTCAAAGAAAAGAAAAAACTTGAAATGGTTATACAACTGCTGGGTTGTCTGGTTGAAATCGCTCTCAGCGATAGGACCGCCTAAATTGTCCGTCTCTTAGCTGTTTATTAATTTATTAATTTTTATTGCTTTGATGTTGAATAAAGAGTTATTTGAGTTTGAGTTTGGTAATAGTAAAAACCTGTAAAGTAAGACATACATTCATACACTCAAAAAACATTATCTTAATTTTTTGGCAGTGGGTGGTAAACATATATTTTTCTTTCATTCAGTTCGGAATCCTAAGCGCGAGCGAGTCAGACTCACACTTGCTGGTTTTAATTACTTGTTACAAAATCCGTTCCGTTCTGATGGCGCCCTGACCAGAAATTCTTCTGTTAGGTCATTGTTAGCAGCGTATAAGAAGAACATTCCCTCTCGTATATTAGTATATACCAGGTTTATGATATAGCGTCCTCACTCACCGACATCTAGGTCATATAGTGAGGGCCGCTATTCCTGTCAACACCAACTGTATAAAGATAACAGTCGAGGGTAAAACAGCCTTTCCCCCGTAGCTGCACCTGGCATGCGACTGTTCCCTGAGTATACTTGCGGTCTGCCACCTCCAGGTTCCCCGCTTTCGCCTACCAGGCATATCCGAGGGTGGCTTTGTTAACAACACCTGTGGTGTATCAGCAATCGCTGTCTGCCATTATGCGACGGAAATCTACCCGAGACACCAGTTTCGCTATAATAAATACCTAACACATTTTAGGAACGGTGCGTTCCTACTCAAAGAGAGCATAGGGAGATATCTCCGCCAGGCGAGGTGGTATGCCTGAGGTCCGGCCGTGGACCAATCGTTGATGATTGGTATCTGTATATATACTCAGCGCTGAAGAAATTCTAATAGCGCGTTCTAGGTGTTGTATTTCTTTTCTATTGTGTTAAGGTTCAGTGGCGGGTTACTGCAGTTGCCGCCACAACATATTCTGAGGTTTCAACAAGATACCTATTATGATTAAAAAGATACAGCCCTCTAAAGGTCAGACAGACGGAAGGCGTAGGCTTTAATTAGGCTCCGTACTTTGGATACGGAATCCTAAATATGTATTTTCTGGATTATACTGTTGTATATTCATTTGAGCTGAGAGACGTCCACTGCTGGACAAAGGCCTCCCCCAAGTATTTACACGACGACCGGTCCTGCGCTGCCCGCTTCCAGCGGCTTCCCGCGATCTCACCAGGTGTTGGGATTACCCAATATTTTTTAAATATATAATAACATAATATAATAAAACTGTAAAGGGGCTGTGTCTGCACATGAAATATTTTTGGAAAGTAATAACTGCGGTGGATAATACTAACGATATAGAGGCCAAAACAACAACTTTTGGAAATATTGTCTGTATATCTGTATGTTCGCGCATCACGCGAAAACTACCAAGCCGATTTAGATGAAATTTTGTATGGTGGTTTCTTTTAGCGCGGGTTAACGTATAGGATACTTTTTTACCCCAAAAAATTCATGAGTTTCCGTGGCAAAATTCAAAACCTCCACGCAAATGGAGTCGCGGGAACAGCTAGTGATAAATATAATTGTAATAAAACAAATATTTTTACTAAAATCCCCTTCAGAAACTCTCAATTCTAGACTTAAGATTCGCATGGCTGACTTCGGACAAAGCGCATCGTTCGTTGAACTCTTTTGTAAGGGCCATTTCTTACGCGCACTCGCATCCACCCTTGCCTTTTTACACATTAAAAACAAACCGCTTCAGATAACATGCAACTAAATTTGTACCATCGTGCGATAATCTGGTAATGTGTCTATAACGGTGTTTTACCGTGTGCAGGGTCAAATTGTCAACTACTCAAACATTTTATTGGTCACGAGTCATGACGCTTAACGTTGAAGAATACGAAAGAAGGAAGTAACGGATGTACGGTTTTTATAGGCGCTTGTGTTCATCACAGCCGATCGACTGTGCTCATTGTGCCGTGACTAGAGTATTCATAATTATTTTAGAACTAGCTTTTGCCCGCGGCTTCGCCCGCGTGGAAATCGTTTTTATGACTGCCTTTGAGGGTAAGTCGTGCGCGAGCCGAGCGTAGACACGAGTGTCCTCGAGATCCCTCGGGAACTAAATCGGTATATTCTGATTAACAGTTTATATCACTTATCACCACTGAACCATTTCTATACAAAAAATCACTTCAATCACTACATTGCTTCGTTGCGATGCCGACGTGCGCGAGCTTGGAAAGGAGTTTTCCCCAGATCCCTCGGGAACTTATGTCAGGATATACTAATTAGTAAATTATGTCATTTTATGTTCGTCCTCCTCAACCATTTCTGTGCAAAAAATCACAACAATCCATTGTTCCGTTGTGATGTTAAAGAAATTAACCAAAAAAGAGTATTTTTTTAAGTTCTCCCAGGAACTGCATCGGACTATGCTATTTTCACGAAAAAAGAAATTGGCTATGTCCATCCCCGTGACACAGGCTACCTGCATGCCAAATTTCATCAGGATTGGTCAAGGTGTTGAAGCGTGAAAAGGTAACAAACGAACAAACACATTTTCACGTTTATAATATTAGTAAGGATTCTTTGGTAGGTACGTACAAGAGACATCGTTCGAGCCAAAGCACAGATTACTAATTAGTTACTAGCCAAAGTCACGCACGGATTCATTTAAATTCGTGTGAACAGTGACAAAACGTTATCAATTCATTGATCTTAATCGCGCTCTATGATAATAGGATATTTTTAACCGACTTCAAAAAAAGGAGAAGGTTTCTCAATTCGATCGTATATTATATATTTTTTTTTTATGTGTGTTCGCGGATATCTTTGTCGTTTATGTACCGATTTTGATCATTCTTTTTTTGTTGGAAAGGAGATATCCCTAGGGTGGTACCATGATAAGGAAACAAGGATCTGATGATGGCATCCCAGAGAAATCGACGGGAACCTTCGAAAATCGTAATGGCGACTAGTGCGTTTGAAGTCGGTTTTTTTTGTTTAAAATTATCCAGCATCAAAAACAAATTATAAAACATCATTCAGTAAATAGCATCATATCAGCCGAAAATCGTCCACTGCTGGACAAAGACCTCCTCCAAGGATTTCCACGACGACCGGTCCTGCGCTGCCCGCATCCATCGGCTTCCCGCGATCTTCACCAGGTCGTAGCATGCCTTCGTTTATATCTGAAACCCTTGTTCGACTCTTTCATTTATATTTCTTCAAGTCACAATATTAACCGCCTCCGTGGTGTAATGGTTAAGGCCATTAGCTTCACATCAGGAGGTCGTGGGTTCGATTCCCGGCGGAGGCTAACTATGTAAGACTCGATTTTGTTGGATGCTAGGGCATTTTCTAAGCCCGCCTGGCTAGCTACTACCATCTTATCTGAGTCTTGCCGCTAAACATCAATGCTATGTTTGATGTGTTCCAGCTTGAAGTTTAGATAGCCAGTTCCCTATTGCGTTGGGGAATCTTGGTAAGCCCGCTTTCATCTTTGACATCATTGTCACTTATCATCAGGTGAGATGATGCCAAGTAGGGCTTACCGATTGTTATTAAAAAAATATATCAAACTTGATGAGAAACTTACCAAAACTTTGTGATTTTTTGGTTTTAGTCCAGTAGTTTGGAAACTAGAGCACCGGACGGACGCACAGAGAGACAGACACACACACATCCGTTTTTTTTTTGTTTTTAGAGTTTATTGGTTTGTTTGTTTTTTGAACCCTTTATTGTACAACAAAATATACAATCATAGATACAGAATAAAAGTAGCGTGCACAAAGGCGGACTTGCACCAAACAGGGATCTCTTCCATCCAACCCTTAGTTACTGAAAGGATTTAAGGCGACGCATTGGAAACTTTGGACGCAGGGATCTCGATTTTGCTCGGCAATTACAAAACAAATGAAAGTGATATTTTGTAACCTGATTCTATCATTTCAATGACTTCATTTTGTCAGTTGCAGAAACAAGATTCGTTAACTTTTGTAACGGAAAACAATTATATCAAGGAAACCTATTCTGAAACGGAGATTTGCATTCTACAGGCAAACCAGACCGATTTATTTTCTTTAAACTTAGTCGATTAGTCTAACTAAATACACACTTCAATATGACAGTTGGATTTTTAAAATTTAATTGTAGTTAAACATTGAAACATTCATTAAAGTTGCGTCGGTGGCTCAACAAGCGTCGTCGGTGGCTCAACCGGTAACGACTCGGTCCATCTAACCAGAGGTACCGGATTCAAATCTGGACGGCCAATGTACCAATGAGTTTTTCAAAAACTTACGTACATATAATTGACGATTGCTTTAACGGTGAAGGAAAACATCGTGAGGAAACCTGCACACGCTTGCGAAGAAACTCGAAGGTTGTGTGTGAAGTCGACCAACCCGCACTGGGCCCGCGTGGTAGACTAAGGCCTAATCGCCCTGATTCAGGGTAGGCTCGAGCCCCTCGGTGGGGACGTATATGAGCTGATATAATAATACGGACTTTACATACTTACATAACATATAAATACATACTTATATAGCTCAAGTAGGAAGACACAAATAAACGTATTGTTTTATGGCGAGGTATTGATTGGAACAGTTGTATCTGTCTTTTTCTTTACGTAAAAAGAGTAAAGAAAATAACCACACTTTTCAACTTTTTCAATGTTTTTTCGTTTCAATCAAAAACTGCAATGAAAGTATAAAAAATAATAACATTGCTTACTTTGTATTATCATAACAAATATTGTTGTATATTTTTTTTTAATTTATACTTCAAAATATTAGTCATGAGTTCAAGGTAACAGTGTAGACCTATCTTTGGTATTTTTTTCTATCGAACCAAAACTGCTTAATCGTGTTTCCAATATCTTTTGACTTTAAGACACATTATCAACAAAAAGGGGACTTGGGTTTTCTATCGTTTAGGAGAAATTGACGTCGAAAATATCGGAAATCTGTAATATTACCGCCTTAAGGTAATCCCTATCTTTAATCTCTACTTTGATTTTTTTTGCCACCAATACTATACCTTTCTCACTCTTTCGTCGCTCGAAAGTAAAAATATACCGATTTTCTTCTTTCGTGTGGCACAATTAACCGTGCTATCCAAGGAATAGACGGCGGTTGCCTGGTGTATCACCCGCGGTCACTTGTAGGGCATTTTAGATTTACACCTAATACGGACGTGTGCACGGTGACCTTCATACACATCTGGAATCAGATGTGCAGATTTCCTCCCGATGTTTTCCTTCACCGTTAAAGCAATCGGTGAGTATATGTACGTAAGTTTCGAAAAACTCGTTGGTACATACCGACTTATATCGACAAAAACCAACGAAGCAAAGTTTTCTTTAATCTACAGGCACTGAGACGTTTTAATCACGAAATTCGACAGAAAATTTAATCTTGTGTGTATTGCAAACGTGTCATTAGCATAATTAATCAATCAAAATATGGAAACTGCAGTAAACTTTTACCAAATTTGAATTATTAAATACTTACTGTAACATTGACTAGTTTGTTTGTTTGTAAACTCTTTACCCTGAATTAGGGCGATCGGGGCCTTATTCGACCACGCGGGCCCAGTGCGGGTTGGTCGACTTCACACACCTTCGAGTTTCTTCGCAGGTGTGTTGTGCAGGTTTCCTCACGATGTTTTCCTTCACCGTTAAAGCAATCGGTGAGTATATTATGTACGTAAGTTTCGAAAAACTCATTGGTACCTTGGCCGTCCGGATTTGAAACCGGCACCTCTGGTTAGGACGACCGAGTCGTTACCGGTTGAGCCACCGACGCTTATCGCCCTTATTTAGGGTAGGCTCGAGCCCCTCAGTGGGGACGCATATGAACTGACATGATGAAACTCTTTTTTTTTGTCTTTATTTGTCTAAGCATTTTGTCGAGTGTTTGTTTGAGAATTGAATAACTTTTTACCCGACTGCCTCAGAAGGAAGGTTCTGATTTTCGAGCGTATGTATGTACATAAATTTCTATGTTCCCTGCTACAGCCTGAACGGCTTGAAGGACTTTACCGTATGAGGTATCGTTAGATTCCCCTTGATCACGTGATTGACATAGGATACATTTTCACCCGACTGGCCAAAAAGACGGGTTAAGTTTTTGAGTAGTCGGGTTTTTTAATTTTAAATGAATTTTTCAAAGTAATTTACGTATATTATAGACTGTTATCATTACAGCTCATATACGTCCCCACCGAGGGGCTCGAGGCTACCCTGAATCAGGGCGATTAGGCCTTAGTCGACCACGCGGGCCCAGTGCGGGTTGGTCGACTTCACACACAACCTTCGAGTTTCTTCGCAGACTATTATAATATAGACTGTTATAATACCTACTTAATTATCGGCTGTGCCGAGTGCCCCAGTAGTCAAGTCAATTCACACGATTCTCAGCTTATTAGTGTCATCATTCATCGAGACGTTCTGGTCAATGCAGTTCATAGTAGAAACATTGATATACATATAGGTGTTAAATTATGAAGTTGCCGATTGTTGATTAAATTATGAAGTTTAAAAAAGAAAATTAATATCAAGAAAATTTGTCATTAAAACAAAATTTATTCTTAAAATAGCATTAGACTATTAGAAATTAATAGCTGGTCAATGTGTGCCTATTGTTTAGATATTATGAGAGCATAGTGGCTTTAAACCCATGAAGTCGGGTTTTTTCACCCGAAAAAAACGCCTATTGTTGAGGCAAAAACACACACATTTTTATGAAGCTCTAGAGTTATCGCAGTACTTTCTTCGTTACTTATATATCATATTTTGTCACTTTCAGGAAAATTCAAGAAAATTAACTAGTCTAAAAATTTCCCTAAATGACCACTAATAGAACGCCTTTGTTCCATTCAATGGTACGTTGCTCAGGGGGATTGGAACATGAAAGACATGCCACTAGTTACTAATGAAAGACCATGAGTAGTGTCATCATAAGGTCAATAATATAAAACAATATCTTCTTTTTTTTAAGATTCCGTACCCAAAGGATAAAAATGGGACCCTATTACGTTGGCCTCCGCTGTCCGTATGTCTGTCCGTCTGTCACCAGGCTGTATTTCATGATCCATGATAGCTAGACAGCTAAAATTTCCACAGATGATGTATTTCTTTTGCCGCTATAACAACAAATACTAAAAATTAGAAAAAGTGAAATTCTCGATACAAAAAACGTTTTTTTTTTTTTTTTTAAAGAAAGGATTATGGGAAATTCCCATGGAAACGGCAAAAAACTAAATCTACGTGGGCGAAGCCGCGGGTAGCAACTAGTCTGATATAGTCGTAAATTCTTGTGGTTTCGTAATTACGCAATAAAGGTGACAGACATGTTTTCAAAGTATGAGCGTAATCACCTAAAGGCACATTTACACTCAGCCCTGTTGGGCAGGGAAGTGGGCAGCGCGAGAATGTAAATAGATCATTCGCGCTGCCACTGCTGATGCCGCTGCCGCCGCTGCCATTGCCTCGATTGTCGGCTTTCGTGTGGAAGTCAAAGGAATCGGCTGAGTGTGAACACCAAGAAGTTTATAGGTAAAACTGGAGGCCACACTCTAAATACCTAATCGAAGCAAAGAAATATGCCCTTGAAATGTCTCTTTACCGCTCCGTCTCTTTTCAATTAGCGGGTGTGAGCAAGAGCTTCACCTATACATACACGTCTTGTTCATACCTCCTAATTAGAAAGAGACGGAGCGGTAACGAGAAACTTCAAGGCCATATTTCTTTGCTTCAAGTAGGTATTTAGAGTGTGGCCTCCAGATTTACCTATAAACTTCTTGGTGAACACTCACTCGCGTCGATGTTACCGCAGAAGTATTTAGGGCAATATCTGGATGTGGCAGAAGCAACAGTGGCAAAGTGGGCTGAGTGTAAATCCCGTGTAAAGCCAATTAGTTAAGTATTTAGTTTTAACCACCTCCATGGCGTAATGGTTAAGTCCATTAGCTTCACATCAGGAGGTCGTGGGCGCGGATTCCGTTCCCGGCGGAGTCTAACTATGTACGACTCGGTTTGGTTGGTGGTAGGGCAATTTTCTGATCCCGCCTGGCTAGCTACCACTATGTTATCTAAGTCTTGCTGCCAAACATCAACGTTAACAACATTGATGTGTTCCGGCTTGAAGATAGATAGCCAGTTCCCCATTGCGTTGGGAAATCTTGGTAAGCCCGCTTTCATCTTCGGCATCATCGTCACTTACCATCCGATGAGATGATGCCAAGGGCTTGCCAATTGTAAATAAAAAAAATACTAGTTTAGATTATTTAGTTATATGTACTTATACTTAGTTTCAATATAGTTATTAAGCTATTGCATAGCTTTTATCGCGGGCTTTGAGCGCGGCGACCGAATCAAGAAATTACGGTGTTCTAAAAACTTACAGTGCCATCTATTAGCGATTTGCGGTACTAAAAGGACTTAATCAATTTTACTGGTGTAACTTTCTTAGCGTTAATTTATTACATAAACATCCTGCGCCCCAAGGACTATATGGTCCTTTAATCAAAAGGAGCACACGAAAACAGTAAAACACCAAAAATAGTGAATAAATACTGCATAAATAAAAAATAAATAAATAATTTTGCATAAAGTAAAATTGCATAAGTTGATAAAAATATGCTATGCTTTACCGCGGCAGTCCCCGAGTGCCACACGTTTTTTTATTAATTGCAAATTACTTATTTACCTAAGCAAGTTGCAATTAATTTGATCCGTGATGCCATTCAAAAGTATACTTAAAGTTTTAGTGCGATCATAATATATATCTTTATCTTTAGTGGGTAACATAATAGAGAAAGTTAGCTTTTACATTATATAGTCATGATTATTTGATGTGCAAATGGACTCCGACTGCGCCCGAACATGCGTCTGCACGTATATATACGACAATGATTATGTAAAATGTAAACATCGAATAGGTGTGAACTCAGTGTTGTGTTAATATACAGGGTATAACAAAATTGGTGTTGGACCCGTTTACTTCCACGACGGCCATCTGTTCTACGAGCTATGTGACCGCCCACCGCCACTTAAGTTTAGCTACTCTGAGAGCTATGTTGGTTACTTTGGTTCTCCTACGGATCTCCAACTTAATGATTCGACTGTATGAAACTCCGAGCATATCACGCTCCATTGCCCTTTAAGAGGCCCATAGTAAGCGACCACAGTATTATAATGTAGCGGTTTACGAGTACAGTAGCGCAACGAATGTACTTACGCAGAGCAACGGAAGGGTACTTGCGGGGCAGCGGGCGGCGGGGCACAGGTTGCCAATCTATAGGCTAGTATGGGCTTGTAGTGTTACCAGAGACATGGTAATTACCATAGATGCACGGTATTTTTGGCCAAAACACGGTCTACGGTAGTGATCCACTACCGTGTCTTTTTCTACGGTATTTGTGAATATTAACTACCGTGCAGTAGTAAGCACAAATGACACTATAAAAGTTTGAAATCGAAGATCTCATATACATAAAACGAAGCGCAGTTTTGTCGCCTGCAGTTGGCAACACCGGGCACGCCGGCCCTTTTTGTATAGTAGTTCGGGGTAATTCCTGTTTATTAGGTGACCTTTATAACTTGACTAAATACAAGAGTAAGTATAACAGCAGCCATTTATGAAAAAGAAGTACTTATTTTAGGTGATTAAGGAATCTGTTTGATATTAATTAAAAATATTGAAAATTCGAGGTTGTTTCCGTTGCATTTTACACGGTATTTTTCTAATGCTTCTACGGTAATTTGAGTCTGAAACACCGTATTTTTAACTGCTATACACGGTGGTTTATATTTTTCATCTGGTAACACTGGTTGTACCTACGCCGCAGGTCGCGCATCGTGCGACATCAAAGGCGTTGCGATACTGTAAGCCATATCGTAATACTGTAAAGCGGCCATGTCTCTTATATTCCATATGTATATCCTCTTAATTTCTAAACCGGATTTGCTAAATTTTACATCAAAAGTCGCAACGTGAAGTACTTAATCATTTCGTCTTAGTCTCACTGTAATTTGTAAACGCAAATTAGGGAAGTCGGACCCGCCGCCGTTCTCGAAGATGAATCTTTTTGAAATGCTTCCTTGAGGGAAATTATACGACGACAGCTAATTAACGGGCTTTTGGTTGAAAAGGTTGAAGAGCCTCGGTGGCGTAATGGCAAGGGCCGCTACCTACTGTCCGGAGGGCGTGGTTCGATCCTGCCACGTACCAATGTGTTTTCGAATTTCGATTTCATATGTACGTTTATCCGACGCTCTTAAACGGTGAAGGAAAACATCGTGAGGAAACCTGCACACGCCTGCGAAGAAACTCGAAGATTGTGTGAGAAGTGACCACTGGGCCCGCGTGGTCGACTAAGGCCCGATCGCCCTAGTGTAGAGTAGGCTCGAGCCCCTCGGTGGGGACGTATATGAGCTGATGTGATGGTTGAAAAGGCTCCTTTTTGCAGGTTTGAAAATTTTGAAATTGACATACTTAGTCTTCTTCTTATCGTGTGGCATAATTAACCGTGCTATCCAAGGGATAGACGGCGGTTGCCTGGTGTTGCACTTAGCATCACCCGCGGTCACGTGTAGGGCAACGTGACCTTCATACATATCTGGAATCAGTGTATGTTTTCCTTCACCGTTAAAGCAATCGGTGAGTGTATGTACGTAAGTTTCGAAAAACTCATTGGTACATTGGCCGCCCGGCTTTGAACCCGGTACCACTGGTTAGAAGGACCGAGTCGTAACCGGTTGAGCCACTGACGCTTTTTAGAGACATACCTAGTGACAAAGTATTTATTAATCGAGATATTAGTACTAACATACAGTATGGACACTCCCTGCCGCTCTCTAGATTCCGACCTCACCCCCTCGTCATCCAGATTGATACAGATTGGTTACAGTTTGGTTCTCGAACGTATGGGATTTCGCCGTGATTTTTTTTGCTCCGTCATTTTTTTTTAGAAATGGTATTTCACGACCGTTGTATCCAGTGTCCGGGGTGTGCTACTGTACTCTTTATAGAATTTTAGAAGGCCCCGTATTACGAATTTTAATTACTTTTACGTACTTAATTAGATGGAGTTATCAAAGATCTCGCACAAATTACGAGGTGGTCGTAAATGCTCCATGAAACCTTAATGTTTTTATACCGTTTTATAGGTAGGTACTTCCTTACAGTCAAACCTATCTTTTGAGTACCGTAATAATACTTGGAACCCTCAGAGTTTCGCCATATCCGAATAATATCCGTCTGTATGTCACAGCCATTTTACTCAGACTTCTTCTTCTTCTTTGTTCTCTTCCTCCTCCTCCTGAGTCATGGCTGAGGGACGTCACCATCGTGGCTCGCACAGCAAAAATATGCTTGTACTATAAATTTATATTTTTAAAAGACCCTTTGGGTACGGAACCCTAAAAAGAAGAAAAAAACGTTATTATAGTGAATTTTCGAAAAAAGTGGGAAGTGTTCATAATCAGATAATAAACAGATAAATAGAATCAGGGAAAAATAACTAGTGTTCTCTATCTCATACTGTTTTTCCAAGTAGGAGTTGTGAAAACTGCAAAATTGTGAATATGCCAGTATTAAACACGTTTCCGCCAGATGTGTCGAAATCTGACACGGTACGGTTTCAACATGACTTTTTGCAGGTGTTTCTTGTTTTACTTTGCTACAGGGTGTAACAAAATTGGCGTAGGTCCCGTTAACTGGGGCTTCGCATCATCATCATCATCATCATCATATCAGCCGAAAATCGTCCACTGCTGAACAAAGGCCTCCCACAAGGATTTCCACGACGACCAGTCCTGCGCTGCCCGCATCCATCGGCCTCCCGCGATCTTCACCAGGTCGTCGGTACTCATAAAACTGAACTACTTTTGTTCTACGACTTTGCTGAAGTCGTAAAAAAAAATGACTGTTAATACAAATCGATTAGCCGATCGACCAATTTTGTGCATTTTTGTATAGAGCATCTGGATAGATCAGAATTGCTTATAGACTGTATGAAGCTCCTTTATTGAATTTACACATGTTATTTTAGTAAAGAAGTTAAATCACTGCACCCGCGTCTCGTCGTTCAAGAGCAAAGAGAAAGTAAGTTTAATGTTAGAGGTGAGGCGGTGTTGCCATGTCGCTGTGTCGTAGACAGGGTCCGAATTTTTGATAAGTAGAACCCCCAGTTAACGGGTCCTACACCAATTTTGTTACACCCTGTAGCAAAGTAAAACAAGAAACACCTGCAAAAAGTCATGTTGAAACCGTACCGTGTCAGCTTTCGACACATCTGGCGGAAACGTGTTTAATACTGGCATATTCTCAATTTTGCAGTTTTCACAACTCCTAATTGAAAAAACAGTATGATATAGAGTATTACACTAGTTATTTTTCCCTGATTCTATTTATCTGTTTATTATCTGATTATGAACACTCACTTCACTTCGAAAATTCACTATAATAGCGTTTTTTTCTTCTTTTTAGGGTTCCGTACCCAAAGGGTAATAACGGGACCCTATTACTTAGACTTCGCTGTCCGTCTGTCCGCCTGTCACCTACCAGCCTGTATTTCATGAACCGTGATAGCTAGACAGTTGAAATTTTCAAGATGATTTATTTCTGTTACCGCTTTAGCAACAAATATTTAAGAGCCATATAGCAAACGTGATTTTTTTGCTCGCTTTTGCTTGATATTGATTACGGCAACAGGTAGACGCTTAAAATATTCACAGAATATTGAGTTTAATTATTCACTTTAATAATAAATAATTAAATTAAAATAAAATTAATATTAAAGGGGGGCTCCCATACAACAAACGTGATTTTTATAGATAATAGTACGGAACCCTTCGTGCGCACCGGTTGGCCGGTATTTAGGGTTCTGTACCCAAAGGCTACTAAGACTTCGCTGCCCGTTCGTCTGTCACCAAGCTGTATTTCATGAACCGTGATAGCTAGACAGTTGAAGTTTTCACACATGGTGTATTTCTATTGCCGCTATAAAAACAAATACTAAAAATTATAAAAAGTTAAAGTTTTCATACAAAATACTTGAAGAAACTAGCGCCATCTAGTATGATGGTGCGGAACCTTTTGTGCGCGGTTCTGACTCGCACTTTAGCGGTTTTTTTTATTCACAGTTGGTAAGCCCTTGACATCATCTCACCTGATGGTAAGTGACGCCGAAATCTTTCAGTAAAAAAAAACTTTATTTTTAAAATGGGCCGGTACTTTATTTCTTTACTTACAAATTTTTTAAGAGTAAAAACATTATCTTTAATATTTCCAAAGTATCAGCGATTTTCTCTGTCCTAAACGTAATTTACATGGATAAGGCAACTATCCCGCATACGGGATAGTTGCCTTATCCATGTAAATTACGTTTAGGACAGATGTACCGCTGAGAAACAGGATATCTATCCTGCAAAAACTTTGATCGCATTTTGCCTTCCCATGCCTTCGCACAGAGACATGAGATATGGTCAACTTAGTGGTAGTTGGAGAGTTAATAATAATTGAAAACGCTAAACACGTTAAAAAACCGACTTCCATCGCAACAACTTAGTACATTTTTGTATTATTATTTTTGGTTTTTGTTAATTTTGTAATAAAGTACTTCACCAATTCTTAATAAAATTTATATGGGACCACGCGGGAAGCACTAGCTTACAAATAAAAAAACAATCATAAAAATCGGTTCACCCTGTCAAAAGTTTTGAGGTAACATAAAAAAAAACATACAGTCGAATTAAAAACCTCCTCCTTTTTGGAAGTCGCGTTAAAATGGCATGCGATGCATCCGCGAAACTAGAGTTATTACAAACGGGTCAACTATAACCCTAGGGCAACTATCCTGGTTTTACCCTACATAACAACCGGTTTTAGAAGTATTATTTATATTCCATAATTAATCTCGCGTCAGTCAACTTGCATTCGACATTGTCTGTTATTGCCTGCGACAGACTGGAATTTTAAGACTCTGAAGGTCGAATCTCGAGTTGCCTTCTCATAGCTGTATGCGCAGTGAGAATCTGTACATGTTCCGTCCGTCTGTACAAGAAAATTATATTATGTATCTGTAGACCAAAATTTTATTTATTATTATTATTATTTCAGCTCATATATGTCCCCACCGAGGGGCTCGAGCCTACACTGAATTAGGGCGATCGGGCCTTAGACGACCACGTGAGCCCAGTGCGGGTTGGTCGACTTCACACACAACCTGCGAGTTTCTTCGCAGGCGTGTGCAGGTTTCCTCACGATGTTTTCCTTCAACGTAAGAGCGTCGGATAAACGTACATATGAAATCTAAATTCTAAATCACATTGGTACGTGGCAGTATTCGAACCACGACCTCCCGGACAGGAGGCGGCGGCCCTAGCCATTACACCACCGACCCTCTTAGACAAAATAACGCTAGGTAATATAAATGTTTTCTTCCATAAACTGAGGACAATATAAAAATATTTATTTATACATTTACAAAATAATAATAAAAATATAGAATAGAACAGGTAAAGATTTGGTAAATATTATTCTGTATCAAAGGTCGGATATCCGCTAATTAACAATGGACAAGGTTATATTTTTCCCGTCGTCGCCTAATGATTAAGCTCGTTAACGACATAGAGATACAAAATTAAGTAAAAAGAATTACGATTTATGATTTAATCGTTGGTAAAATTTTAATGTGGAGGATTTTTCCCGAGTTTTATCTCTATATAGTCTCCAACCTAATAATTTAGCGGTGTAATTGACTACATCAAAAATAAATTACGATTTAATTTAAAAAACCATCGCTTTTTATAATTTTTAAGATAACATCTTCGTCACGTAACGCCTTCCTATTTCAAACATTTTTAAAATAATGTTATCGTCTCTTGGTTGTTAATTAAAGTTTATTTGCTAATAGTTTAAATCCTTTTAGTAATTAAGGGTTTGCTGAAAGAGATCCCTGTTTGGGATAAGTCTGCCTTTGTGCATGTTACTGCTATTCTGTATCAATAATTGTATATTTTGTTATACAATAAAGAGTTCACAAACAATATCATATTTCAGCCATTTTAAAAACACAATTTAGGAATCTTCAAGACGAGAGTGAATGGGCACTATTTGAGCTTGCGTGTTTCATCCTCGGCTGCATCGGCACTTACCATCAAGTGAGGTACAGCCGACGCGCTCAAACTTTTCAGAAAAAAAAACTCGCGAATTCTACAGCTCACAAAGTAACTAGTATATAGTTAAGTATTCTGGGTAAAATATATTATTAGATACGATAAGTACACAGGTAACCCATTTGGGGGGTATGCGGTAAGGAGGTCAGCGTAGTCGTTAGACAACACCAATACCGGCTCGCTCACCGCCGCGCGCGCACCGTCCGTCATAGGGTTACCATCTATGTAAGGGATAAGCCTGTCTATCGGGACTTAGTCGACCACGCGGGCTCACTGCGGGTTGGTCGACTTCACACACAACCTGCGAGCACTTTAGCGGTTTTTTTATTCACAGTTGGTAAGCCCTTGACATCATCTCACCTGATGGTAAGTGACGCCGAAATCTTTCAGTACAAAAAAAAACATTATTACTTAAAAAAAATTTAAGAGTAAAACATTATCTTTAATATTTCCAAAGTATCAGCGATTTTTGCGAACCTCTATATTTTGGGACATCTATCCCGCATAGGGGATAGTTGCCTTATCCATGTAAATTACGTTTAGGACAGATGTACCGCTGAGAAACAGGATATCAATCTGCAAAAACTTTGATCGCATTTTGCCTTCCCATGCCTTCGCACAGAGATATGGTCAACTTAGTGGTAGTTGGAGAGTTTTTAATAGATTAATAATAATTGAAAACGCTAAACACGTTAAAAAACCGACTTCCATCGCAACAACTTAGTACATTTTTGTATTATTATTTTTGGTTTTTGTTAATTTTGTAATAAAGTACTTCACCAATTCTTAATAAAATTTATATGGGACCACGCGGGAAGCACTAGCTTACAAATAAAAAAACAATCATAAAAATCGGTTCACCCTGTCAAAAGTTTTGAGGTAACATAAAAAAAAAACATACAGTCGAATTAAAAACCTCCTCCTTTTTGGAAGTCGCGTTAAAATGGCATGCGATGCATCCGCGAAACTAGAGTTATTACAAACGGGTCAACTATAACCCTAGGGCAACTATCCTGGTTTTACCCTACATAACAACCGGTTTTAGAAGTATTATTTATATTCCATAATTAATCTCGCGTCAGTCAACTTGCATTCGACATTGTCTGTTATTGCCTGCGACAGACTGGAATTTTAAGACTCTGAAGGTGTCGAACGTGCGAGCACACCCTGGACACTTCATACAACGGGCCAGAAATGACATTTCAAAAAAATAATGACGAAACAAACAAAATGGCGGCGAAATCCTATACGTTCGACAACCAAACTGTAACCAATCTGTAACAATCTGGGTGACGAGGGGGTGAGGTCGCAATCTAGAGAGCGGCAGGGAGTGTCCATAATGTATGTTAGTACTAATATATATACTTTACTACGAGTTTCTTCGCAGGCGTGTGCAGGTTTCCTCACGATGTTTTCCTTCACCGTAAGAGCGTCGGATAAACGTACATATGAAATCTAAATTTGAAATCACATTGGTACGTGGCAGGTTCGAACCACGACCTCCCGGACAGGAAGCGGCGGCCCTAGCCATTACGCCACCGACGCTCTCTAGCCTGTCTAAGATGCACAAAATGCTTGATTTTTCTGAAAAATTATCTTGTGTGGTTGGAGCGCGTATGCGAGCTTTTAGATTTCACTAAAACCCGCGAAATCCGAAAAAAAATACGATGTTGTCTAAAAAGTCGGTTAACGGACGATAATTTTAGGTGATAACGAACGCACAAGATACCGCCTATAGTCGGGTGAGTTAACTCTTTGGCATTTCCTCACAACGAATGGACCTTAGATAACCTCTTGTAAGATCCTGAAAGCCTAGTACTTTTAATCCTTTTAACTTAACTTAACTTGAACTTAGCCTTGGCCTTGACCTTAACAGGCCCCAAGCCCCAAGCCCTAAGCATTAAGCAAGTACAAGTACAACTCTCGCTTGCACGTTTGGCTCGGCGTAACGGGACAATGACGTCACGTAACGGGACACTTTTTCGTGCATGCAGACCGTGTCATCAATTTATAAGACGTTATCACGTCAAAATGCCTGTCTCAGCCTAGCGGCGGCCGCACGCCTGTCTTAACCTCAAAATGCCTGTCCGATGCGGCAAATGCCTGTTAGATGGTAACCCTACGCCCGTCAGACCACCACGTCGTAACTTGTCCACGGAACTCACGCACAAGCACGAACACACGAATTTTAAACGTACAAAGTACAGAGGCCAGCACATCAAGCTATACACTCCTAGTGCGATTCTGATCTATACGCATTCGGCATAAGAACGGTACAAAGTCCAAAGTGTGTAGCTTGATGTGCTGGCTTGTGTAAATGTCGAAGCGTTTAATGCCACTCATATTCCACCAATAATTACAAACACCTGCGCGGATAATTGCAGGCTTTTGGAAATGGGAACCCAATAATGCGCACGATCATTCATCGGATAGTTAATTCCGAAACCGCTATTTTAATGTCTCGTTGAGTTATGCAGATGAGATACTAATTTATTTATTTATATATATTTTTAATTAAAATTTATTTCTTTGGAACTTAAAGTACGAGTACAAATTTATTGTGTACGATAGCAACTGCTCTCAAAAATTCATTTAGGAAAATCTATATGTCATCCATCATCATCATATCAGGTGAAGGACGTCCACTGATGGACATAAGCCAAGGATTTTCACGACGACTGTTTCTGTGTTATCCGCATCCAGTGGCTTCCACCTTCACCTGGCCTGCCTACGCTACGTTTTCCGGTGCGCGGTCGCCACTCGAGAACTTTACTACCCCAACAAAAAATGCCTGTCCAAGATATTTCACAACTAGCTTTTTTTAATCCACAATTGATAAGCCCTTGGCATCATCTCACTTGAAGGTAAGTGACGATGATGCCGAAGATGGAAGCGGGCTTACCAAGATTCCCAGATTCAAGCCAGAATACATTAACACTGATGTCTGGCGGCAAGACTTAGATAAGTTGGTGGTAGCTAGCCAGGCGGGCTTTGAAAATGCCCCTACAACCAACCAAACCGAGTCTTACAAAGTTGACCACGCCGCGAATCGAACCCGCGACCTCCTGGTGTGAAACGAATGGACTACTTAATTAAAAATTGGTGCACCAGTTAAAATAGTTTCAGCTAATTTTGTTAGACCTTATATAATCTTTGCCAAATTTCAGCTCTTAACTACTAATAGTCTAGGAGCTAGGCCGCGGACAGACAGACATGACGAAACTATAAGGGTTCCTTCTAGTACTACGGAACCCTAAAAAGTAGTAATTATGTACCCGAACAGGGCCTCACCTGGTGGGTAATTGTGGATTCGTTTCGTCTGTGTTGCAGATCGAGTTTAACATGTTTATTTGTCTTTAAAATCTTGAATTATTACAATGTGTGTGGACTGTCATGAAAACAATTTAACACAACTGTCTGTCTTAATATCCTACTCACGTACTCTACAATACAATAGCTAATAACAATAAAATGCCATCGCTTTTATAATCCATTTGATTCACTAGATTAATAACAGATACTTCGTTTACGACGTATTCATGTACATACATACACCCACACACGCACACACAAATAAACACACACTCAAACCAAAGTATATATAAATATATATGTACTAACATACAGTATGGACACTCCCTGCCGCTCTCTAGGTTGTGACCTCACCCCCTCGTCACCCAGATTGATACAGATTGGTTACAGTTTGGTTGTCGAACGTATAGGATATCTTTTGTTTGTTCCATCATTCCTTTTTTGAAATGTCATTTCTAGCCCGTTGAATAAAGTGTCCAGGGTGCTCAAACTCTCTCACACACACATACACAATACACGTACGTACGTACGTTACTAACACCCACTCACCCATAGTCACGAAACAGACGTAAAAATTCAGGTTTTTTTAGGTAAGTCTCTATAGCTAACCTCTAATTCATTTGTTACTTACCTATTATTAAATGTTTAAAGAAGGAATCTGATCTCCAAGATACAGCCCCCCCCCCCCTCCCTAGTTTGGAGATCAGTACACTGTCGACTACCACAAAACATCGTGAGGAAACCTGCACACGCCTGCGAAGAAACTCGAAGGTTGTGTGTGAGGTCGACCAACCCGCACTGGGCCCGCGTGGTCGACTAAGGCCCGATCGCCCTAATTCAGGTTAGGCTCCAGCCCCTCGGTGGGGACGTATATGAGCTGATGTGATGAAGGAATAGCACTGTACCTTTAGGTGGTTTTTGTCAATAAAGATTATCTTATCATTGTTCTCTTTCTTCTTTACCCGACTGGCTCAGAAGGTGGGTTATGTTTTTCGAGTGTATGTAAGGATTTTAACGTATGAGGTCTCGTTAGATTCGTCTTGCTCCCGTGAGTGACATAGGATATATTATTACTTACCAAGAATATAGGTTAAATTTTTACGCAGTCGGATTTTTAATTTGATTTTTTGATTTTTTTGCTCGATATTGATAACTGCAACAGTTAGACGCTTGAAATATTCAAAAGAATATTGTGTTGTATTTTATTCACTTTGAAAAATAAATAATTAATTTAAAATAAAATTTATATTCTTTACAACAAAGGTATTTTTTAGATAATAATGTCACGGAACCCTTCGTGCGCGAGTCGGACTCGCACTTGGCCGGTTTTTTATTCATTTGAGCATTTGGCTTTTTAAGCGTACCTAAAAGATTTGAGGTGTTTCTGAATAATAAGACTATAAGGTAAGTACTTTGTCCCCATTTTAGTGATCAAAAGACTTAACAAAGACGTTCCCATAATTAAAAACATCATCATCATCATCATCTACGTAGCACCTTGATATCAGCAATCATTTAGCATTTAGTCCGGCTTTGGCTTTAAGAGGATTGTGAAGCTGCGTCTTTTCATACAAGATTCGAGCTATTTATTCAAATAATAATTTTGAACAAAAAAAACCGACTTCAAACAGGAAACTAAGGTTCCCCTCGATTGCTCTGGGATGCCATCATCAGATCCTGGTTTCTTTACCATGGTACCACCCTTGGGATATCTCCTTTTTCAACGAAAAAAGAATCATCAATATTGGTTGATAAATGACGAAGTTATCCGCAAACACACATAAAAAAAATATACGGTTGAATTGAGAAACCTTCTCCTTTTTTTAATCTCCAAATCACACTCTTTCTGATAGTCATAAAATAATAATAACATAATTTCCTTCGTGAAAAATCAAAAAATAAACAATCATTTTTTGAAAAAGATATTAAAAGAGGCAATGATATTATTATGTACATTCAAACAATAATACTTTTTTATTTTGGATCGCACACCTTTAGTCCTCGCTGGACCAAGACCTGAATCACACCCTGGACACTTCACACAACGGGCCAGAAATTACATTTCAAAAAAGGAATAACGGAACATACAAAATGGCGGCGAAATTCTATACGTTCGACAACTAAACTGTAACCAATCTGTATCAATCTGGATAACGAGGGGGTGAGGTCGCAATCTAGAGAGCGGCAGGGAGTGTCCATAAATGTATGTTAGGACTAATATATATATACTTTGCTGCGAGTTTCTTCGCAGGCGTTTGCAGGTTTCCTCACGATGTTTTCCTTCACCGTAAGAGCGTCGGATAAACGTACATATGAAATGTTTTTAAGATCCCTAATACAAGAGCGATATTGCAGATTATTCACAATGGCTAACACATTAGTTAATAATGTCAAAATTCAATCCTTGAAATAAACCAGATTATGTAGAACATGAAAACAATATGACCCGCGAATTATACAAAAAAAATCATTGAATGTCATTGATACCTTTGACAAGAGTAGGCCAGTTCACACGCACAGCACCCGGTCACGAGTATAACGCGAGAGTCAGCCATCGCCTGCCTGACTTTTGTTCTGACTGACAACCTGTCAAAAATTGGTCCAAATCGGTTAACATTTAAGAGGTGAAAATCGTTAACGCCGTTTGTATGAAAAGTCGCAGCTTCACAATCCTCTTAAATCGCCTCGTGTATATATGGATCAAAACTAGCTCGCAGGTGGCCTGAAACAATACGGGTTAATATGATAACATGAAAACACTATTGTTATCATAATTGCAGGCCCAGCTGATTACCTGTGAGTACATACATACCTTAATCAAATGTCCACACACTCACTCACCTGTTTCTCTGACTTGACTTGTAGCTAACATGTAGGTAATGTAAGTCCAAGAATAGACTTTTTTACCAAATAAACAATAAATTAAAAAACCGGCCAAGTGCGACTCAAAACCGTACACATTCCGTACCATCATACTAGATGGCGCTAGTTTCTTCATGTTTAAAAAAAACACAGTGGATAACCTCCTTATTTTTTATTTTTTTCTATTTTTAAGTATTTGTTGTTATAGCGGCAACAAAAATACATCATCTGTGAAAATGTCAACTGTCTAGCTATCACGTTTCATGAAATACAGCCTGGTGACAGACGGACGGACGGACAGCGGAGTCTTAGTAATAGGGTCCCGTTTTTACCCTTTGGCTACAGAACCCTAAAAAATCCTTAAATAATTTCGAAATGCTTTGTTACGCAGGTAGATACCTTGTACGTAAATTCGCGATAATGTTAGGAGTATATTATTTTAAGTCGTGACCGCTGCGCCATGTTTTGAACAGAACGATTTTCTATAACCTTGTTTGTTCAAAACATTTCTCGTCCGCTATGACTTTAGCAATGTTCAGTAAACAAAGTTTTTTAAACAAAACTTCACATTTATTTATTTTTTTTATAGTTTATTGTACACGGGATACATAAAATACAGATATATATATTAAACATTAAGGTGATACAAAGAGTACAGCTTATTTCTAAAGAAATTTCTTCCAGCAGACCCGGGAAAGAAGAAGGTTTTGACTGAGATGGCAGACGTGTACACAACTAATCAGACAAAAAAAGTAAAACTTATTGTAATATTAAATAAATACAAAATTTTAACAAATACATAAATATAAGTACTTAAATATAGATAACAGATGGTATATATAAATACATAGATAAATGTATATTAACTATGTAATATAAATACATATTGTAAATAATACATAAAAATGTCACGGCTAATCAGTTAACTCAAGATGACAGAGAAATATGGTGTTCTTTTAGTTTCTTTTTAACAGAGCATAGGCTCTCACAGTCACAAATTTCATGAGGATGAGAATACCACAACCTGACGACATAAACAGAGAAGGAATAAGAGTAGAAGTCAGTACAATGAGAGGGGACATATTCCGAGCGAAACGTCTTCCTGCGTCAAAATCAAACATAAAATGAACGATTCCCCCCGCCCGCAAACAAACGCGTGGTATGTTTTCCACAAACTCCGTCAAACATGTTTAAGCAGTGACAGTGTATATATACACTATCTGTGCGTTCAAGTGTATTTTCTGCACAAAACATTTAGGCCACGTCCCTTTTTTATTTTTTCGAACAATGTTCTGTTCAAAAGATCGCGCTGCGGACCCGGCTTAACACTAACTAAGCAATAGCGATAACATTCCTTGTATTAACTCTTTCGTGCGTTACCAAGATTTCAATATCGCTGATAAAACTTACGATCTACTTATTATTGCACGTACAACTTTCTTTCCTAGTAAAATTGTTTCGTAATATCGCAGTAAGTGATGTTGTAATCGTTAAATGGCGTTTCTACATGTAACTTGCCTTCTACATAAGTTATCTTCCATTTTTTTGACAACTTCAACTATGCGGTAGAGTGGACTGTAGAGCTTTTTGACAACTTCAACAATACTATAGAGTAGACTGCAGAAATTGTAGAGCTTATTAAAAACTTTAACTATGCGATAGAGCGTACTACAGAGCTATTTGAGAACTTCAACTATGCGATAGAGTGTACTGCAGAGCTTTTTGACAACTTCAACTATGGATAGAGTGGACTGTAGATTTATTTGAAAAATTCAACTAGTTAAAGACTAGACTGTAGAGCTTTTTGACAACTTCAACTATGCGATATAGTGGACTGCAGAGCTTTTTGATAACTTCAACTATATAATAGAGTGCACTGCGTAGCTTTTTGCTAACAGTACCATACACTTTCTAAAGGTAGGAATTTTGTGTCTTAATTCGGTTAATACAAAATTAACAGGTGGCATCATCAGGTGAGATGATGCCAAGGGCTAACTAATTGTGAATAAAAAAATATAAAAAAATAAAAAAAGACCAAAAAAATCCGCCTGAAAATCCTTAGTAGGTTAGTGTCTATAAAATCTTATGAAAACTGACCAAATGAACAACTCTCACACACTTCAATTTTTTACCGAACTTTATTTTATCGAAACGAAACTATTAAGAATTGGACTTCACAACGTCCTGCAGAGCAACTTGAAAAGTATATTTTCTGACTAACGAGCTAAAAGATTTTTTAATACGAGTGGCATGTTCTGGGAAAAACTGTTCACTGCACTTTCTTGTATACTTGATAACTTTATAGAAGTTTATATGTGTGTGTGTTTAGTTTTACTTGTTGCCTCATTTACTTCCTCGGAGTTGTTAAACCGCGTTTATAAAACATTTTATGGCATAGCTCAGACCAAAAAAAAATTGAGGTTTCCCCTACGATTGCACCTATAGTCACAAACTAAACCACCGGTTACCACCTGCGTAACGGTTACTTCATTAGCTTCACATCAGGAGATCGCGGGTTCGATTCCCAGCGGAGTCTCACTTTGTAAGACTCGCTTTGGTTGATAGAAGGGCATTTTATGTACCCGCCTGGCTAGCTTCCACAATCTTATCTAAGTATTGCCGCCAAACATCAATGTTGTGTTCCGGCTTGATGATAAGATAGCTAGTTCCATTTTCGGCATCATCGTCACTTACCATCAGGTGAGATGATGTCAAGGGCTTACCAATCGTGAATAAAAAACAGTTACGTAGGTATGCAAATGACGGAAACATTTAATTTTCTAATCTAGAGTTATGGTTATGCCACAGATAAGATATTTTATTTATTCTACTATCTATTCTGTGGGATAAGCTATAGAGCTATTAGGTCTATTATACATATAGGGCGAACTGGTTAGAAAGTCGAGGTGTATTATTAACCATTTATGTAATTTATTTCACGATGCTCTTAGGCAAGAAATTTAAATAAAAATAGGCTCTTTGAATTCCTGAGTCAACATTTTTACTTCGATGGACGCAGCAGTGAAGTTGGTAAAATGATGTTAAACGCCTCCGTGGCGTAATGGTTAGTCCATTCGCTTCACACCAGGAGGTCGCGGCTTCGATTCCCGTTGAGGTCAACTTGTAAGACTCGGTTTGGTTGGTATTAGTTGTGGCATTTTCTAAGACCGCCTGGCTAGCTACCACCATCTTATCTAAGTCTTGCCGCCAAACATCAGTGTTAACAACATTGATGTGTTCCGGCTTGAAGATACGATAGCCAGTTTCTCTATTGCATTGGGGAATCTTGGTAAGCCCGCTTCCATCTTCGACATCTTCGTCACTTACTATCAGGTGAGAGGATGCCAAGGGCTTACCAAATTGTAAATAATTAAAAGAAAATTGAAGTTGAGATTTTGATAAGGATGGATTTTCTTACGTCTAAATATTTTTTTTAAATGTATGTATGTGTGTCTGTGCATCTGTCTGGTGCTCTAAACTCAGATTTTTTATTCCACGGAATTCTGAAGTTTCTTGGTGTTACCCAAATAGGAAAAAACCTCCACAAAAGGTTTTTAATAATATGCAGGAAAAAACATTTTCTGAGACAAAAATTCTAGACACTTAAAGCTGGAAATGTGAGTTAAAAATACTGTTAATAGTTTAAATTACATACCATTATTTCCATACACCGATCCTTTCTGTTCTTATTATTTATTAGTTCCATTAGCAAAAGGGGGATTTAAAAAAATGCGCTATATCATCCAACACTGAATAAACTTGCAGCAGTAAAACACATTTGGCAATTTCATGATGACTAATTTATTTTCCAACTTAGAAAGTGTAAGTAAATATTATAGTAGTAGGTTGAAGAAAAGTTTTGTCTATGGTTAAAATTGCAGAAAACTAGCCAAAAAAGAGGCATTGATTGGAACAGTTGTCTCTGTTTTTTTTCTTTACGTGTAAAGAGTAAAGAAAATAACCACACTTTTACACATTTTCAATGTTTTTTCGTTTAGTTTAAATTTTCTGAATGAAAGTATAATAAATAATTACATTACTCACTTTGCATTATCATAAAAAATATTGTTGTATATTTTTTAAAATTTATACATCAAAATATGTCATAACTACAGTTGAAAGTAACGGTGTAGACCTAGCTTTGGGATTTTTTCTATCGAGCCAAAACTGCTCAATCGTGTTTCTAATAGCTTTTGATATTAGAGAACATCATCAACAATAAGAATATGTTTTTTCACCCTTGGGTTTTTTATCGTTTAGAAGTAATTGACGTCAAAAATAACGAAAATCTGTAATATTACCGCCTTGAATTTTTATGCAGTCGTGTTTTTAATTTATGAATTAATTCGTGTAATCATTTTGTAGTCCGTTGAAAATAGTATATGTAGTTACAATCTTTACTAAACCCAAACTATGATGGCTGGGTATGTACATACAATCTATCTATATTTAGTTAGTTCTTTATGGAAATAAGTCTCGAATTTCGAACCTTAAATTTCTCTTTATTGATACTGGCTAATAGCCAGTCTCATCAATTTTGATCGGTCACTGGATCCGCTAGCCGCTAGCGTTAACTGTTTCTGTGTTATATATATAAAATAGTATATGTAGTTACAATCTTTACTAAACCCAAACTATGATGGCTGGGTATGTACATACAATCTATCTATATTTAGTTAGTTCTTTATGGAAATAAGTCTCGAATTTCGAACCTTAAATTTCTCTTTATTGATACTGGCTAATAGCCAGTCTCATCAATTTTGATCGGTCACTGGATCCGCTAGCCGCTAGCGTTAACTGTTTCTGTGTTATATATATATATATATATATATATATAACGTATAACATCATATTATAACACAAAATTATGGTGTTAAAATAATAATGTATTGTGGTTTTCATAGTTTTGATGTTGGAAAAGTACCTACCTAATATTTTCGGGTCATTCCCATAGATAATCCATGTAAATCCTTATTGGGTACTGAAGGGCAGAGAGGCTTGCTCTTACGGTGAAGGAAAACATCGTGAGGAAACCTGCGCACATCTGCGAAGAAACTCGAAGGTTAAGTGTGTGTGTGTGTGTGTGTGTGTGTGAAGTCGACCAACCCGCACTGGGCCCGCGTGGTCGACTAAGGCCCAATCGCCCTAATTCAGGGTAGGCTGTTTGTTTGTTACCTTTTCACGCTTCAACACTTCGACCAATCTTAGTGAAATTTGACATGTAGGTAGCCTGTGTCACTGAGAAGGACATAGGATACTTTTATCTCGTGAAAATAGCATAATCCGATGCAGTTCCTGAGGGAACAAAAAAAAAATATTTTTTTCGGTTAATTGCTTTAACATCTTGTTGTGATTTTTTGCACAGAGATTATTGAAGGGGTGCGAATAGAAATAGTTTACTAATTAACATTTTCCCGAGGGATCTGGATAAAACTCATTTCCACGTTTGCGAGCCGCACACTCAACCTCAAAGACAGTCAAAAAACAATGTCCACGCGGGCGAAGCCGCGGGCAAAAGCTCGTGATACAAAAAAAATTCTTGCTTTAATTTTGTCTTATAAGAAAAATAGAAAATAAATAAAGATGACACTAAAAAAAAATTCTGTTTATCTCATTGCATTAACAATGAATTACACTTATTGATTTATGTTTGTTACCTCAGATATTTTAAATGGGTGAACCGATTTTGATGCTTCTTTTTTTATTTGAAAGCTAGTGCTTTCCGTGTGGTCCCATATAAATTGTATCAAAATCGGTGCAGAACTTTATTAGAAAATTAACAAAAACCAAAAATTTTAATGCAAAATTGTACTAAGTTGTTGCGATGGAAGTCGGTTTTTTTTAACGTGTTTAGCGTTTTTCATATCACTTAATGAGGGAGCTTATCATTCAGGGTATGTCACTCCCCCTATATTCTGCGTGTAATATAACATTGCCTCACCACATACTCCCGAACAAAATTACTTACCAACTTATTCTTCGTAAAATTTCGTAAATTTTTTTCTCTTAAAATTTACCTTCACCATCCTTACTAATATTATAAATGTGAAAATGTGTTTGTTTGTTTGTTACATTTTTACGCTTTAACACCTTGACCAATCTTCACGAAATTTGGCATGCAGGTAGCCTTTGTCACGGGAAAGGACATAGGATACTTTTTATCCCGTGAAAATAGCATAGTCCGATGTAGTTCATGAGGGAATTTAAAAAAAATAGTCTTTAATAAAAGCTAGCTAGTCGGAAATAAAAATACTTATCACATACTTACAAAGGTTTACAATTGAACGCCCATAAACCACTAGTGCGATTAATTGCCTACACGCGCGTACTCCTAAGCTGTATAAGTGCCGTTATCCTCGTGAGCAATACTGGTATTCCGATCAAGTCACCGGACCGGGTCGACCCGGACCACGAAACAGGCAGTGTTGCCTATTGTAGCTTGACGTTTGTAGCTAAATTCATTTCAAAAATTTTCCAGATCGGTTGCTTTTTACGGTGATAAAAAAAATGTTTAGATTAGATAACCTATGTATAAGTAGTTACTAAATTAGATTTAAGTATACATATATATTGTTTTGTAGTTACAATATACTAAGTAATATTTATTAAACCTTATATTTAAACTGTCGCGTCCGCGCCTGACTTACAGCCGCGGGTACCAACAGAATACCAGCGCTTCGCCTTCGAGCCTAGCATATGCTGAGTTGGGGCCCTGTGGTTGCAGTGGCACCTCATGAATATATGTAATTATTATTATTTTATATTTACCTCAACTTTTGTTACGTATTATATATTTTGGTGTGGTGTTACTGAAACCAATAAACGTATTTCTTTCTTTCTTTCTAAACGTATGGAGCTTCATTCCTTAGAAAGTAGCTATATTTTTAAAAATGTTTGGAAGTTCCTTCAATTTTAGTAGCTAAACTGACTCAAAAAATTGCTAGATCTAGCTACATAGTAGCTAACTTTTCAAAACTGGAAACAGGCGCTGATAGAGGCATGTACGCGCGTGTTATAATCCACGCGAGGTTTACGCACTGCTCACCCTCTTATCTTACTAATATTATAAACCCGAGAGTTTGTAAGAATGTATGGATGTATGTTTGTTACTCTTTCACGCAAAATCTACTGAATGGGTCTGGCTGAAATTTGGTAAGTAGACAGATTAGGACCTGGATTACCACATAGGCCAGATGCGGCTCGCGCACTGCGCACCCTCGAACACTCATAGAAACGTTGTCCACGCGGGTGAAGCCGCGGGAAACAGCTAGTACAGTCATAAAAGCTATATCCATGCGATGCGGGCGAAGCCGCTGGCAAAAGCTAGTTTTAAAAAAGTATTTAGGTAGGTAACCATTCTGGGTATTTATAAGAGTATACATTTATGTTAAAATGCACTTAGATAGAACTACCTGCGTGGCGTAATGGTTAAAGCCATAAGCTTCATATCAGGAGGTCGCTGGTTCGATTCCCGACTGATTTTAACTGTGTAAGACTCGGTTAGGTTGGTGGAAGGGCATTTTCTAAGCCCGCCTTCTTCTTCTTCTTCTTTTCGAATCGATGGTTTGAATATTGACACTTGTCATTTTATATCTGGTGTCCTACCATTATAATATCTATGTCTTGCCGCCAAACATCAATGTTAACAGCATTGATGTATTCCGGCTTGTTGATAAGATAGCCAGTTCCCCATTGCGTTAAGTTATCTTAGAAAGTCAACTTCCATCTTCGGCATCATCGTCACTTACCATCAGGTGAGATAATGCCAAGGACTTACCAATTGCGAATAAAAAAAATAGTCTCATGTACAAAGCCTCCCACTAAAAATGAACTCATCGTGGTAAACGACCAACTCAACATAACTTTACTCACAAGACTAGTCCATGTTTCGAACATGCGTATTTCTCTATTATATATAACGCTATGCTGTGCGCTCTAAAACTTTGCGATTACGTATGACTCAGAGTTACGATTGCATTTTCTATATCGTAAACCATGGTTCTACTCGAATACTACTTATGACATAGTGCATAGTCTGCCAGTGAAAATCGTCTGATAAATATGATAAGAACAAGAAGAAGTGCAAAGCTTATAACTTACCAATTAAAAGTCGGGTTAAAATATATGTCACTTTCGGGATTGAAGCGTCGTCGGTGGCTCAATCGGTATCGACTCGGTCCTCCTAACCAGAGGTCTCGGGTTCAAATTTGGACGGCCAATGTTCCAATGAGTTTTTCGAAACCTACGTACAATATACTTACCGATTGGTTTAACGATAAAGGAAAAACATCGTGAGGAAACCTGCACATCTGATTCCAGATGTGTATGAAAGTCGCGTTGCACACGTCCGTAGGTGTAAATCTAAATGCCCTACACGTGACCGCGGGTGAGGCTAAGTGTAACACCAGGCAACCGCCGTCTATCCCTTGGATAGTACGGTTAATTGTGCCACACGATTAAAGAGAGAGAGACTTTCGGAATCAATACAAATCTAACGGCACCTCGCAATTCGAATTCCATCAAGCCGTTTAGCTTACAGGCTCAGCCAAAGAAACAGACATACTTACGTACACTCAAAAAACATAAGCCTACTTTTTGGCAGTCGAGTAAAAATATAAAATCCAAATGTACAAATAGCCAAGTGTGTGCGGAACCAATAGGGTTTCGGAGTCATTAATAAATAGCTCGAAAACTGTTTATCCCACTTCCAGGCCCAGGATATCCGAAAAAGATAATTTTCTTTTAAGAATTTCATCAAGACCCACTTGCATGAGTGATTTTCAGTTTCTAGGTCAGTCACACGCCAGGTTAGGGTCAGTTTAAATAAGTTTTTTTTTTCTATTTTGACTTTATTTTCCAATTTTATTCATGTTTACATAAACTCACAACATGTTACAAACACTAACAAAAGACACTTATCGTGGTAAAAGAACAACTCAACATAACTTTACTTACAAGACCAGTCTATGTTTAGAACATGTTTTTCTATTATAACGCCATGCCACACCCCGGACACTTCATACAACGGGCGAGAAATGACATTTCCAAAAAACAAAT
This sequence comes from Coleophora flavipennella, assembly GCA_947284805.1. NCBI lineage: Eukaryota > Metazoa > Arthropoda > Insecta > Lepidoptera > Coleophoridae > Coleophora > Coleophora flavipennella. The sequence goes on from OX369300.1 coordinate 2,519,116, forward strand.
GAAGCAACAAACGGAATCACGGCGAAATCCTTCCTTCCTTCGAGAACCAAACTAGTACCAACCTAAAGATATTAAATTTCAATATTTACACATTTGTAGGTTTAATATCTTCGAGTAGACTGTGACAACGGATTGAAGGATCTGATGAAATTATAGGGTTTCCGGCTTTTGCTATTTTGGCTATGGAACCCTAAAAAACCGGCCAAGTGCTAGTCAGAACCGAACACATAGAGTTCCGTACCATCTTACTAGATTGCGCTAGTTTCTTCACGTTTAAAAAAACACGTTTTTTGTATGGGTACCCGCCTTATTTTTACCTTTTTTTATTTTATCTGTGAAAATTTCAACTGTCTAGCTAATAAAGCCTGGTGACAGACGGACGGACAGCGAAGTCTTAGTAATAGGGTTCAGTTTTTACCCTTTGGGTATTGACCGCCTCCGTAGCTCAGAGGCAAAGTTCACTGGCATTACACAGGAGGTCGCGGGTTCGATTCCCGGCGGGGTCAATTGTAAGACTCGGTTTGGTTGGTGGTAGGGCATTTTCTAAGCCCGCCTGGCTAGCTACCACCATCTTATCTAAGTCTTGCCGCCAAATATCAATGTTAATATAATTGGTGTGTTCCGGCATGAAGATAAGATAGCCAGTTCCCCATTGAGTTGGGGAATCTTGGTAAGCCCGCTTCCATCTTCGGAAACATCGACACTTACCACCAGGTGAGATGTTGTCAAGGGTTTACCAATTGTGAATAAAAAAAAAAAAAACGGAACCCTAAAAATGGCGCCTCTAGCCTCCACTATGCTACTTATTTGGATTGGGTGAGTCTAGGAATGTATGTATAGGTGTGTCTTAAAAGTACCGTCAAAGGTACAAGTTTTCTGATCTGTCAATTCCATCTGTATGCATACAAATCACTATGATATTAATGAACGGCCGAATATTCATAGATAAATCATATTAATGGCTTGATAGTAAATATTACTATGTATATTAGTGAGGTAGCTTATACAGGGTGTAACAAAGTTGGTGTAGGTCCCGTTAACTGGGGCTTCTACACATCATACTGAACAACTTTTGTTCTATGACTTGACTGATATAGCAAAAAAAATATAACCACTCCGGGAGTAACGACGGAAGTGAAAACTTTTACAGGTTTATAAGTTTTGAGCCTCCGAATGTTCCTGGTACGGTGTCGGTGGCGCTTACAATGTCGCGTGTTCAATGGTTTTTTCCCATCTCAAAACAGGTTGACAAAGTTTTGACCCTGAGGGTGTTCCTGGTGCGGTGTCGGTGTCGTTACAGTGTCGCGAGTTCAATGGTTTTTTCCAATCTCAAAAAAGGTTGACAAAGTTTTGACCCTGCAAATGTTCCTGGTGCGGTGTTGGTGTCGACTGTCGTTACAGTGTCGCGAGTTCAATGGTTTTTTTCCCATCTCAAAAAAGGTTAATAAAGTTTTGACCCTGCAAGTGTTCCTGGTGCGGTGTCGGTGTCGTTACAGTGTCGCGAGTTCAATGGTTTTTTCCCATCTCAAAACAGGTTGACAAAGTTTTGACCCTGCGGGTGTTCCTGGTTCGGTGTCGGTGCGAGTTCAATGGTTTTTTTCCCATTTAAAAAATATCCAACGCGCCTAAAGAAGTTTTCACTTCAAAAAATTTTTACTCTTTATACGAATCGATCAGCTGATCCACCAATTTTGTGCATTTTTGTAAGCAGGGTCTAATTTTTTTTAAGAATTGACTATGGGTTCCTTGGGGAAAGTTGTTCAGTATGATGAGTAGAACCCCCACTTAACGGGTCCTACATTATTTTTTTTTAAATCCTGTATAGGTTAAATAATTTATGATTCATGGTGGTATTCGAAGACAAGTTAGAAGCTATTTGCATTTTGATATGAGGAATTCTCATAGTAACGGTAAACTCATCTGTTTCAAAAGTAAATATTTATGCTGTTTTCCTGTTGGTAAACATAGGCACCTAACTGTTTCAATAGTAAATACATCTAAAGCGAGGTATTGATTGGAACAGTAAAGTAGTCTCCGTCTTTTTCTTTACGTGTAAAGATTAAAGGAAATAACCACACTTTTTCAATAGTTTTTCGTTTTAATCAAAAACTACAATGAAAGTATAAAAAATAATAACATTTCTCACTTTGTATTATCATAACAAATATTGTTGTATATTTTTTTAAATTTATACTTAAAAATATTTGTTATAACCAGAGTTGAAAGTAACTGTGTAGACCTATCTTTGGAATTTTTTGCTATCGAGCCAAAACTGCTCAATAGTGTTTCTAATAGCTTTTGACTTTAAGGAACATCATCAACAATACGGGTATTTTTTTTAAACCTTGGGTTTTCTATCGTTTAGGAGTAATTAATGTCAAAAATAACGAAAATCTGTAATATTACCGCCTTAATGTAAGTATGTTGTTTTAAGGTACTTTTTAGTAGCTGTCCGACTATAATAATAGGATAGGCGTTTCTGTCCCTCCTTACAATCATCATCATCATCCATCATATCAGCCGAAGGACGTCCACTGCTGGACATAGGCCTCCCCTAAGGATTTCCATGACGACCGGTGCTGCGCTGTCCGCACCCAGCGGCTTCCCGCGACTTTCGCCAGGTCATCGGTCTACCGAGTGGGAGGCCTGCCTACGCTATGTTTTCTGGTGCGGATTGCCACTTGAGAACTTTACTATCCCAACGGGTCGGAATTGACATAAATTGCTAATTAGAATAGCCCAATATAATTTCCGATGGATCTGGAGTAAACTCCTGTCTATGCTCGCGAACTGTTTTTGGCTCGCACACTCGCACACCACTTTCGGCTCGCACACCAATCACCCTCAAAGAGAGTCATAATACGCTGTCCCCTTGAGTGTAGCTGTGGGCAAAATTTAGTTAAAGTTATTTTAGTCGATATGAATCGAACATATAACCTTGTATGTGCTCTATCCTTTTTTCCATCCTTTCACACACCCAACCATACACACACTCACACTCACACACACACACACATACACACACACACATCCACATACAGACACACACTCACACACACACTCACACACACAGAAATACACACTAAACAGTACATTTGTACTTTCATTACGTTAGTTTTTGTTTTGTTTGCTCGTTTTTAGGGTTCCGTACCCAAAAGGTAAAAACGGGACCCTATTACTGAGACTTCGCTGTCCGTCCGTCCGTCTATCACCAAACTGTATTTCATGAACCGTGATAGCTGTAAGTATTTCTGTTGCCGCTATAACAAGAAATACAAAAAATTAGAAAAAGTAAAAAAATAAATATAGGGTCTCCATACAACAAACGTGATTTTTTTGCTCGTTTTTGCTAGATATTGATAACGGCAACAGGTAAACGCTTAAAATATTCACAGAATATTGAGTCGTATTATCACTTTAAAAATAAATAATTAAATTAAAATAAAAATTAATATTTAAGGGGGTGCTTCCATACAACAAATGTGATTTTTATAGATAACTAGCTTTTGCCCGCGGCTTCGCCCGCGTGGACATCGTTTTTGTCATTGTTTTAAAGGGTGCGCGGTGCGCGATCCGCAAGCGGCTCGCAAGCGTGCACATGAATTTTCTCCAGATCCCTCGAGAACTTTGTCAGGATATGCTTATTAGTAAATCATGCCATTTCCCACCCCCTAAATCATCTCTGTGCAAAAAAAACACACAATCCATTGTTTCGTTGCGACGTTAAAGAAATTAACCAAAAAGAGTATATTTTCAGTTCCCTCAGGAACTGCATCTGGCTATGCTATTTTCACGAGATAAAAAGTAGCCTGTGTCCTTCCTCGTGACACAGGCTACCTGCATGCCAAATTTCATTAAGATTGGTCAAGGCGTTGAACCGTAAAAAAGTTACAAACAAACACATTTATAATATTAGTAAGGATGGTACGGAACCCTTCGTGCGCGAGTCCGACTCGCACTTGGGCGGTTTTCATTTTTATTTTTCTTGTGATTGACACAGTCCTAGGTCTGTGGCAAAATTATCAGTTTATTGCTCACACACTGAGTCACGGCCCTTTTGTACTACTGCTACACATATGATTTTGTACTATTATTTTGACGTGATAACGTCTTATAATTCGATGGAGCCGGCTGCACGCACGAAAAAACATGACGCATGCGGCGTTACCTCGCTTTGAGGCGTTCCATTTAAGGCTTGAAGTGCAAGCGAGAGCGCGCAATGAGCGACAAAGAGGCACAATCAGCCTCCGCGTTCGGCAGCGTTCGACATCTGTCTCTCTCCTACTTGAGTGAGCGATGCGTCCGCGTGGACAGCTGCTATACATTAATACATTTACATGTTTTCGTCAAGTATGAAGTGCAGTGAAAAGTGAATGTGGTGTCAATTGTTTATAGCTACGATAATTGCGGCGATAAATGTAATGATTCTTTCGATATTATGAAACCATTCCATCACTATTTTCTTATAACGTTGTCACGTTAAACTATCGTCCGTAAACCGACTTTACAGACAACTAATTTTTTTTGCTCTTTTTAATTTGTTAAAATTTGTTTTTATACTCGTATTGTGTACGAGTGGAATAATATGTGTGTGATTGCAGTGACAAATAAACGTGTTATCTATCTAACTATTTCTATAATATTAGTTTCTAAATTCCCCTCCCATTGCATTTAAATATCAAAAATCTTACTCATTATGTTTTTCACTGCGTCTTTGATTTATTTATATTTGATTTATTTATTTATTAACACTTATAGTACACCAAAAACAATTTCGTAAAGCTAATACATAGAGATATTATAAAAAGAAAGTGTGTGGTTTTATGAAACCACGGTAAAAGTGAAACTTTACAGAGGACGAAACGATCATGGCTGCTCTCGCTACGGTACAGAGGACGAAACGATCATACCGTCAGACGAAAGCGACCGTCACGCGACATGCAACACACAGACGAAAAAAATTGAGACGATGTAATAAAAGTTTCACTTTAATAATATAGTGTACAGTAGACGGTCTTATTGCTAAAATCAATCTCTTCCAGACAACCTTTAGTAGATCTTTAATAATTACATTAAATTTTTACCCCATCTTTTGTTCTTCTGCTTATTTTCAACACTAATTTGACTTTTCTGGTCTCAGGGTCCCCGTGGAAGGTCGAGGTGATGGCGGGGCCGGCGGGCGGCGGCGGCGGCGAGCCCACCCGGCTGATCCCCGCGAGGGTGCCGGCCGTCTTCGAGATATCCACCTCACCTGGTGCTGCGACGTTCAACAAGAATGAGGTGAGCATCGTTTGAAATCAGGCGCTTTCTGACGTGTTGTCGCGTTGAACTCTTTTGTACAGGGGCCATTACATTAGTAGCAATTGTATGGGATCCATTAGTTACAGAGCTTATCGCGTTGAACTCTTTTGTATGGGTGCCACATTGGTGGCAGTGCCTGTCGCGTTGATCTCTTTTGTACCGAGGCCATTAGTGGCACTGCTTGTCACGTTAAACTATTTTGTATGGAAGCTATTAGTGACACTGCTTGTCGCGGTGAACTCTTTTGTATGGTAGTCAGTAGTTGCAGTGCTTGTCGCGTTGAACTCTTTTGTATGGTAGTCAGTAGTGGCAGTGCTTGTCGCGTTGAACTCTTTGTATAGGAGCCATTAGCGGCAGTACATATCGCGTTGAACTCTTTTGTATGGATCGAACCAGTGGTCATAAGTAACGATGAGTCGGAAAAAAAACCGCGCCCTGTCGTCTGACTCTTTGGTCGGACGATTTTTGTATAGGCGTATACGGGAGTATATTTTACACTGAACTGACACGGTACTTTAGTAGGAACTACCATAGATAATGAATGTCAGTAAAAAAGATAAAGTTATAAATACATACATGGCAAGAAACGGATAGCGGCGCGACAAAAAGATAAAGAAAGATGGCACCGACCCTTAGACACCAACCGTATAGTTTGGTCGTTCCCGTGTATGGTGTTTTCCATGGTCGTTTAGAGAAAGACGCTTTCAAGATTTAAGATTCAAGGTATTTACTTAAAATAGGTGCAAATTACACTTTTTCTGATAGTCATAAATTAATAATAACATAATTTCATTTGTGAAATATCAAGAAATAAACAATCATTAGTTAATAATGTCAAAATTAAATCCTAGAAATAAACCAGATTATGTCATTAGAACATGAAAACAATATGACACGAAAAGTTATACATAAAATTATTGAATGTCATTGATACCTTTGACAAGAGTAGGCCAGTTCACACGGACAGCACCCGGTCACGAGTATGCGTTATAACGCGAGAGTCAGCCATCGCTCCCATCAACCATATTAGAGGGAAAGGAACTACCCGGCTTCCGATGCGCCACCATCCGCACAAACATGTAAGCGAGCATGCACCACTCAAGTCAATGCTAAGATAAAAAGAAGTACTAAACTTGTCATGTCTTGTCGCTTCCACGTCAATTCTTGGGTTGTTTATCATTTTATTACTATTAATCATGATTAGTAGTGTTGATAGAAGAAACAGTGTCTACCCATACGTTTTTGTCATTTAAATATTCGGATGTCTTTTAAACCTTATTAACCTTCTTTTTAACCTTTTTTACAAAGATTTCTTTTGACACAATTTTTAAACTGTTTTTCTGACAAATTTTAGACATGATCGGGTAATTTGTTATACATAAGTGAGCATTGTCCCACAAAGATTTGATTGATTTTGCTAAGTCTGGTATAAGTTTGATTACAAGTTTATTATTAGATTATTAGTACAAGCAGGATTCCGAAAGGGCATGGGATGTACGGACCAAGTCTTTTCCTTGCGATGCATAGCTGAAAAATTCTTGGCTAAAAGCCAAAAAGTCTATTGCGTATTCGTGGACTTGGAAAAGGCGTATGACCGTGTGGTGAGGGATGAATTGTGGACAGCTCTGTCTGTGCATGGGGTGAGCAGTGGACTGATTCGAGCCCTGAAATCTCTATATAAGGATTCCAGGGCTTGTGTCAGGATCAATGGGGCGTACACTGAATGGTTTGACATCAATAAAGGTGTCAGACAGGGATGTGTTGCGTCACCATGGCTGTTCAACTTATTCATGGATAGTTGCTTGATAGATTTGAAAGATAGTGAAAGTGGTCTGAGAATGGATGGGTTAATCGTCAAATGTCTTCTGTATGCTGACGACCAGGTAATTCTTGCGTCGTCGGCTGAACAGTTAGAGGAGATGGTGACTATTATGTATGAAGCTTTGGAGAGAAAAGGAATGAAAGTGAATGTAAGTAAGACGAAAGTCATGGTTTTAGAAAGAGATGAACAAATGACAAAGTGTGATATTTTGATTGGAAGTTAAAAAGTGGAGCAAGTGAAAGAATTTGTGTATCTGGGATCAATGTTTACAAGAGATGGACTGTTTGAGAGTGATATTGAAAGGAGAGTGACTGCTGGGAATATGGTAAATGGAGCGATGCACTCCTTTATGAGTAGCCAGAAATTGTCCAATAAGGCCCGTCTGGCTGTGCACACGGGAGTTCTTGTTCCTACTCTGGTTTACGGAAGTGAAAGTTGGGTATGGCAGAAGAGGCATAAGAGTAGAATAAATGCAGTTGAAATGAGAGCATTGAGAAGTATGATTGGTGTGAAACTTTGTGATAAGATCAAGAATAGTGTGATAAGGGAACGTTGTGGTGTGAAAGAAGTTATAGTGACAGTTATTGAGAAAGGCTCCGATGGTTCGGTCATGTAGAAAGGATGAATGATAGAAGATTAACTTGGCAGATATACAAGGCGAGTGTGAATGGTAATACTGGAAGGGGTAGACCTAGACGTACGTACTGCGACCAAGTCGAAGACGTATTGAAGAAGTGTCAGGTCAAGAGTACCCTAAACCGACGAGCTTGTATGAAAAGATTGATGAATGTAGAGGAAGCGAGAGAAGTATGTCAGGATCGCACAGTATGATCTGGACCCTCAAAATTCATCATCATCTTTTTATTGCAAAATCTGGTCGATTTTATCATAAGAAATGCGAGAGTAGAACACCCATGTGGCAAAAATAAGTAGTTTTGGAAATATGATTTTTTTTAAATCTTTAAATTTGTAACCGGATTTTACGAAAATTTGAAATAATTAAAAAACCGTAAAATATTTTTAAAATTTGTTCAGACAAATAATGTTAAGTTATCAATTACCTACGCATTCGTGCAATCAAAACAGATCTTGCATCATTTATTTCGATTTTATTTAGGAATTTCTGATTTTCGTTTTTATTTTTTTTTCTCAAAAAGTCCATGATATTATACGGTGATTTTTGGACAGGAGGTACTTTAGTAGTTCTTCTACACCTACTAAAGATATCACGTTATAATTCCATGGACTCTTCAAGATAAATCAAAATAAAAAAATGATTAACAAGTGATCATTCAAAACAAACTAAAAACACAACATTTACTTCTATTTCGACAGTTTAAAGAAAAATAATAATTTAGGTTAATTTCTAAAAAAAGCTTATCTTTTAGTGACAATCCTAGGGTTGAAAAACCCGGATATAAATTGTTTTACATATATCTTGAAGAGTCCGTGGAATTATAACGTGATATCTTTAGTAGGTGTAGAAGAACTACTAAAGTACCTCCTGTCCAAAAATCACCGTATAATATCATGGACTTTTCGAGAAAAAAAATAAAAACGAAAATCAGAAATTCCTAAATAAAATCGAAATAAATGATGCAAGATCTGTTTTGATTGCACGAATGCATAGGTAATTGATAACTTAACATTATTTGTCTGAACAAATTTTAAAAATATTTTACGGTTTTTTAATTATTTCAAATTTTCGTAAAATCCGGTTACAAATTTAAAGATTTAAAAAAATCATATTTCCAAAACTACTTATTTTTGCCACATGGGTGTTCTACTCTCGCATTTCTTATGATAAAATCGACCAGATTTTGCAATAAAAAGATGATGATGAATTTTGAGGGTCCAGATCATACTGTGGATCGTAGCAAGTGGAAAAATGTGGTCTCTGCCTACCTATGTATGTATGGTATAAGTTACTTGAAGTTTATTCCTATTCCGAAGATTACGACTGTGCCTGTCACTATTCAGTGAAAAGAGATGCAGATTTTTACGTACATACATTATATTTTCATAAATATATTTGTTAGAATCCTCTAGATTAGAACATAAATATTTGCTATGGCAATATTATTGTAATGACGTAGTCTGACGTCACATCCTATTTTAATTAGCCTTATGGCTGCGTGTGGGCTATTGCCACAAGCATGGTACCAATGTATCCTAACTTAAAAATATAAAAATACAGTCCATTTCATAAATTTACTGAAGGGTATTTTATTATTAGACCAGCACCCTTCAAGTTGGCCCTTCGAACCTTCAAGTTGACAGTTCAACCTTATGGTTGAAGTTAATTAGTGCATCGACCGTAAAAGTGATCCACGTGCTGAGTGAATCCGAGGGAAACCCAGCTTGCAATTGAGCTGGGAAGTGCATCGTGCCGTCGTCTGCTATTGGACTACGTTCACCGACGCCCCTAGGTTTGGTCTATAACCTAACCAAGGTATTTATCCTCAATTTACGTCGTTGTGCCCGGAGGAAGTCGTGGTGACCTACAAAGTACCTACCTACTACGACTTAATCGTCACGTCATACATATCTTGTACCTATACAAGTTTTTGATCTGCGTGCAAAACAATAAAAATTTTCAAGATAATAATTATGAATTGTGGGAAACAAAATTGTGTGTGAAAACGTTGTGCGTAAATTACGTAAAAAGGTTACATTCCGTCCATTTTCCACGTTGCGCTACAACACCAAGTAACAAGTTGGTTCTTGTCTTGCCAAAGAGTATAACACTTCCTTCCGCGCCACGATATTCTCGCGCTGATTGGTTCCTGCTCGCCGGAACGACGCTGATTGGTGCTTGATGACGCATATAGTGAGTGTGAACTTTTGTTGTGATTGGTGGACCAGAAAATTGTTTCAATTTCGTTTGTCATTTGTCGCCATCTTGCTTGCGTTACTTTACTTTGGTTTCGTGATAATTGCGTTTCATTCATAGTTTAATAATATAATTATCTAAGTCCTTAAGTATTGTAAAGGCTCTGTACTTAAAAACTATTGTGCAACAATGGAAGACAAGGAAAAGTGGATAGTGGCCAGGGGCGCAACAAAGGGCACAATTACCAAAATCTTTAATTTGTGCAACAATAAAACCGAACTGGAAGGCGCTTCGTTGGAGCTCCTACAGGTAAAATTACAACATCTGAAAGACAATTTTAGTGAATTCAAAGAATTAAATATTAAAATTACATCACTTGGAGACGAACAAAAAGCCAGTAGGCGAGAGTCAATATCCGTCTACCAAGATTATGAGGAAAAGTACCTGGTAGCCCTATCCTTGTTACAGAAGGCTATCAAGGAAAGATGTGTTCCAGTGTCCTCGCCGTTGCCGCCTGACCGCCCCACCTCTATTTGTACAAAATTACCTAAAATAGAAATTAAAAAATTCGAAGGAAAAGATGGTGAGTACTATCCCTTCATAAATCTGTACAACAGTTTAATTCACTGTGATAAAACCTTGTCAAACCTACAAAAATTGTACTATTTAAGAATGTATTTAAGTGGAGAACCCCTAGACTTAATTAAAAACTTAACCTTAGAGAATGATAATTACGAACAAGCACTAAAGTTACTGTCAGACAGATATGATAATGTAAACAAAACTGTCACACAGCATGTAAATTATATTTTAGATATAAATCCTGTCACAAAGTGTACCGCTGAGTCGTTGAGGTCCTTTATTGCTCAAGTCAAGCAGAGTTTGAGTGCACTTGAAAGTCTCAAACAGCCAGTCCATCACTGGGATGCCTTGTTGGTTCCTATGTTAACCAGAAAAATCGACCACTATACAGTTAGGTCTTATTATTTAGAGCAAGGTAATGCCAAGGACTTTCCCCATGACATAAACCACCTTTTAACCTTTTTAGAAAAAAAGGCTTTAGCCTTGGAAGCTACCGATTCATCAAACAGGAAGTACGGGGGTACAGGCAGCATCACTGGTAGTCCTGCTAGAACTTCTCAGCGGACCAGCCTCCTAACAAGGAAGGAAACATGTGAGTTTTGCCACTCCTCTGACCATAAAATTTTTAAATGCCCTAAATTTAAAACGGCAACAATAAATCAAAGATTAAAGTTCATCGAGGAGACCAAAAGATGTAAGCTTTGCTTAAATCAACACACTAATAAGTGCTTCTTCAGGTTCAAATGCGCTAAATGCAAGGGCAAGCATAATAGCTTACTTCATGATGACGCTGATGATGTGATGCTATCAGAGGGTCCAGCTTCTTCGCCACAGGTCTCATTGCTCAATAGCAATAGTAATGACAGCAAACAGGTCTTATTACCTACAGTTTCAGTGAAGTTATTCACCAAAGATGGTAGCGAGCTGTATGTCCGAGCCGTCCTTGATTCTGGCAGCGAAGTTTCTATGATCACCAAGGAGATAGCTGATAAAATTGACTGCACAAAGCTTGATAAGTCGCACATGGTTGTTGGTGTTTGTGAGGGTTCAAATAATTTAAATACAGTGGCTGAATTTGAAGTCCATGCATCCAAAAATTCATTTAGTATGCCTGTGTCTTGCTCTGTTGTAAAAAAAATCACCTGCACATTACCTCATCAACTTGTTGATGTGGCTCACCTGCACATTCCCTCGCATATTAACCTTGCCGATGCCAGCTTTCATGCACCAGCTCCTATACACATGCTCTTAGCTGCTGACATATTTTTCCAGGTGCTACTCCGTGAGCGTATCCCGCTCGCCCTCAACGGTCCCTACCTTATTAACACTAAGTTTGGCTACGTAGTGGGGGGAGCCGTCACCGAGGAGCGACCGCAGGGAAGTACAAAATCTAACAAATATTTTTGCAATTTTGCACGTTGCGATAATACTGATGTCTCATTAATCACATGTGGTTGTAATAATGATTCTATTAATCAACAATTACAAAAATTCTGGGATTGTGAAAAGGTTAATGAGACATTTGTAGAATCAAAATCTGAAACAGATTTAGCAGAGGACTGCTTTGTTCAAAATGTAAAATTAAGTAACAATAAATTTCAAGTACCTTTGCCATTGAAGGTGCCATTAAAAGAGGTTGACTTAGGCGACTCGCTTTCTGCTGCCTTGCAGCGGATTAAAAATTTAGAAAAAAGATTTTCGAAAAACGTAGACTTGTTTCTAAAATATAAGGCCTTCATAGAAGACTACATTGAGCGTGGCCATGCCAGGCTTGTTGATATTTCACAATATGACTTGGATAATCAATCAGTCTATTTCTTGCCTCATCACCCAGTGTTCAATGAACATTCTAAAACTACGAAACTAAGAGTTGTCTTTGATGGTGGCATGTTAACACAAAATAAAATTTCATTAAATGACCTACTCTTAAACGGACCACCAGTTCAAAATGAATTGTTTAATATATTAGTGTTGTTCCGGTTGGGAAAATTTATTTTAATTTGTGATATCAAACAAATGTTCAGAAATATTAATCTCGACCCAACCCACTGTCCACTTCAAAATATCTTGTGGAGAGAATCACCTATGAATCCTATTGAGTGCTTGCAGCTTCAGACAGTCACATATGGGCTAAAAAGTTCGTCATATTTAGCGACACGCTGTCTCATTGAGCTAGCTAATCGATTTGAGGATAGGTATCCCAGGGCTGCATCCGCAATAAGATACAATACATATGTAGATGATGTGAATTCCAGTTGTAATACGGAAAGTGAGTTGGTACAGCTAAAAAATGAGCTTATTGAGCTTCTAAGTCTGGGTGGATTCCAGTTACATAAATGGTGTTCGAACTCACCTGAAGTTTTGAAGGGCATTCCTGAGAACATCCAGCAGTTGGAAAAAATTGACCTCAGTCATGATAACAACCTATTTGTCAAGACATTAGGCTTGCACTATAATGTTCAGTCAGACAGCATTGAAGTTAGCTGCCCAGAGAAATCCTTGAATAGTAAATACACAAAAAGAGAGGTACTTAGCTTTGTCTGTAAATTTTTCGATCCCTTAGGGCTAGTGGGTCCCATTTTGGTCACTGCTAAATTATTTCTTCAAGATCTCTGGAAAGAAAATATCGACTGGGATAGTCAGTTACCGAACGATTTAAATGAAAGGTGGAAAAACTTTGCATCAGATCTGATAAGCATGCCTACTATTTCCATACCTAGAAACATTGATATGTCGGAATATGATAGGGTCGAATTGCTAGGCTTTGCAGATGCATCTGGCAGAGCTTATGGTTGCTGCTTGTATCTCCGTGTTATCGGGTCAGATGGAGCGGTGCTTCTGGACTTGCTTTGCTCTAAATCCAGGGTAAATCCGCTTAGTAAAAATTTGACAACACCACGGCTGGAACTTAATAGTGCACTCTTACTCTCTCAACTGGCAAATAAGGTCTATAACACACTGTTATTAAAAATTTACAAAGGCAAAATAGATGTCCATCTATATCTTGACTCACAAATTGTATTGTCATGGTTAAAAATTGAACCAATCCGCTTGAATGCATATGTAGCTAACCGAATAAGGCATATTAATAAAAATACAGAGTCATTTCAATGGCATTATGTAAACACAAATTGTAACCCTGCTGACTGCCTTTCCAGAGGAGTCGAACCCCGTTGTCTAAAAGAAAATTCATTATGGTGGAAAGGTCCTAACTTTATGTTAAGCCCTGAATATAGACATGAGAAATTCAATGTTGTAAAAATGTATGAGAATGTTAACATACCTGAAATCAAAAGGTGTTCACTAAATTGTACTGATGGTAACCTGATACCTGACTCTGAACAAAATTTGTTAACAAAGTACTCTTCTCTATCAAAAACACAAAGAGTCATTGCCTACATTTTAAGATTTTACAACAATTGTAAATCACCTAAAAACATAAGAAATCATGAAAAATTTGTTCCTAGCCTTAGTGTATCAGAATTGGAAAATGCGATGAAAGTCATTGTAAAATGTGAACAAAGACAACATTATGCTGAGGAAATCCAATGTATTTCCAATAATAAGCCAATAAAGGGTTGTTTATTATCGCTTAATCCATACTTGGATAGTGAAGCTATTCTTCGCGTCGGCGGAAGGCTGCAGAATGCAAACATTCCTTACGCACAAAGGCACCCTATTATTTTGGCGAAACGTTCACATTTTACACAGCTAATAATCCGCGACGCCCACATAAAATTATTGCACGCTGGGCCAAAGCTAATTCTAAGTTACCTTAATCAAAAATATTGGCTTATTAATGGAATAAATCAAATAAAACAAGTAACACATAAATGCATCATATGTTTCAGGTTAAAGGCCATTCAAAGTTCACAATTAATGGGTTCTTTGCCCCATAAGAGAGTCACAGCGGCGCGTCCTTTTGAAGTAGTAGGAATCGACTATGGGGGTCCCTTCCAAATAAAACAGTCTCGTGCTAGAAAGGTATTAATTTCAAAGGGGTACGTCCTCCTATTTGTATGTTTCGCGACCAAGGCTATACATGTCGAATTGGCCTCTGATATGACCACCGAAACATTTTTGGCATGCCTAAAACGATTTATTGCTAGGCGTAATATACCATCGACCATACATTGCGATAATGCTGCGACTTTCCGTGGAGCAAACAACCAATTAAGAGAGTTGTATGATTTAAATAATAAAAATAATGAGCATCAAAGTAGGGTGCAAGATTTTGCTGCCCCTCTAGGAATTAATTTTCAGTTTATACCTAGCTACTCTCCCCATTGGGCAGGAATATGGGAAGCAGGCATTAAAAGTGTTAAATATCATTTAAAAAGAGCAGTAGGGGAGAAATGTTTGACATATGAACTTCTTTATACAGCCATGGTACAGACGGAAGGAATCTTAAATTCAAGACCATTGGTACCTAAGATTATGTCAGATATTGATGACATGTCTTATCTCACACCTGGACATTTCCTCACGGGTGCCTCCCTCTCTTCGTTCCCAGAACCAGATATCACTAATGTACCTACCAATAAATTGAGATTTTGGGATCAGTGTACTCAAATACAGCAGGCATTTTGGAAGCAATGGCACAAGCAATACCTTGTAAATCTTCAAAGTCGCCCGAAGTGGCAAGCCTCCCGTCCTAATCTACAGGTTGGTACAATGGTTATTGTAAAAAATCATAATGTAAGCCCCCTAAACTGGCCTGTAGCCAGAGTTATAGCTGTTCACCCAGGGAGTGATGGAAAGGTGCGAGCCATTGATATTAAAACAAAAAATGGTTTAGTTATGAAAACTAGCATTGCTAAAGTTTGTATGCTTCCTATAGATAATTAAGGAGGTATCTTAGAAATAAAATAGATAAATAAGTTTTTTTTTTAATTTCTTTAAGTAATAAGATTACTAGATAGTTACTTAACTTACGTAAACATTTACTTTTTATATTGTGTATCCAAGGGATACTATTGAAATATTGTTTAAAATTTCTAAGCAAACTAATTTGCTTATTTTTTGGCTTAGGCCCCAACTATGTTAGAATCCTCTAGATTAGAACATAAATATTTGCTATGGCAATATTATTGTAATGACGTAGTCTGACGTCACATCCTATTTTAATTAGCCTTATGGCTGCGTGTGGGCTATTGCCACAAGCATGGTACCAATGTATCCTAACTTAAAAATATAAAAATACAGTCCATTTCATAAATTTACTGAAGGGTATTTTATTATTAGACCAGCACCCTTCAAGTTATGTTAGAATCCTCTAGATTAGAACATAAATATTTGCTATGGCAATATTATTGTAATGACGTAGTCTGACGTCACATCCTATTTTAATTAGCCTTATGGCTGCGTGTGGGCTATTGCCACAAGCATGGTACCAATGTATCCTAACTTAAAAATATAAAAATACAGTCCATTTCATAAATTTACTGAAGGGTATTTTATTATTAGACCAGCACCCTTCAAGTTGGTCCTTCAAGTTGACAGTTCAACCTTATGGTTGAAGTTAATTAGTGCATCGACCGTAAAAGTGATCCACGTGCTGAGTGAATCCGAGGGAAACCCAGCTTGCAATTGAGCTGGGAAGTGCATCGTGCCGTCGTCTGATATTGGACTACGTTCACCGACGCCCCTAGGTTTGGTCTATAACCTAACCAAGGTATTTATCCTCAATTTACGTCGTTGTGCCCGGAGGAAGTCGTGGTGACCTACAAAGTACCTACCTACTACGACTAAATCGTCACGTCATACATATCTTGTACCTATACAAGTTTTTGATCTGCGTGCAAAACAATAAAAATTTTCAAGATAATAATTATGAATTGTGTGAAACAAAATTGTGTGTGAAAACGTTGTGCGTAAATTACGTAAAAAGGTTACATTCCGTCCATTTTCCACGTTGCGCTACAACACCAAGTAACAAGTTGGTTCTTGTCTTGCCAAAGAGTATAACACTTCCTTCCGCGCCACGATATTCTCGCGCTGATTGGTTCCTGCTCGCCGGAACGACGCTGATTGGTGCTTGATGACGCATATAGTGAGTGTGAACTTTTGTTGTGATTGGTGGACCAGAAAATTGTTTCAATTTCGTTTATCATTTGTCGCCATCTTGCTTGCGTTACTTTACTTTGGTTTCGTGATAATTGGCGTTTCATTCATAGTTTAATTATTATAATTATCTAAGTCCTGTATTGTAAAGGCTCTGTACTTAAAAACTATTGTGCAACAATGGAAGACAAGGAAAAGTGGATAGTGGCCAGGGGCGCAACAAAGGGCACAATTACCAAAATCTTTAATTTGTGCAACAATAAAACCGAACTGGAGGGCGCTTCGTTGGAGCTCCTACAGGTAAAATTACAACATTTGAAAGACAATTTTAGTGAATTCAAAGAATTAAATATTAAAATTACATCACTTGGAGACGAACAAAAAGCCAGTAGGCGAGAGTCAATATCCGTCTACCAAGATTATGAGGAAAAGTACCTGGTAGCCCTATCCTTGTTACAGAAGGCTATCAAGGAAAGATGTGTTCCAGTGTCCTCGCCGTTGCTGCCTGACCGCCCCACCTCTATTTGTACAAAATTACCTAAAATAGAAATTAAAAAATTCGAAGGAAAAGATGGTGAGTACTATCCCTTCATAAATCTGTACAACAGTTTAATTCACTGTGATAAAACCTTGTCAAACCTACAAAAATTGTACTATTTAAGAATGTATTTAAGTGGAGAACCCCTAGACTTAATTAAAAACTTAACCTTAGAAAATTATAATTATGAACAAGCACTAAAGTTACTGTCAGACAGATATGATAATGTAAACAAAACTGTCACACAGCATGTAAATTATATTTTAGATATAAATCCTGTCACAAAGTGTACCGCTGAGTCGTTGAGGTCCTTTATTGCTCAAGTCAAGCAGAGTTTGAGTGCACTTGAAAGTCTCAAACAGCCAGTCCATCACTGGGATGCCTTGTTGGTTCCTATGTTAACCAGAAAAATCGACCACTATACAGTTAGATCTTATTATTTAGAGCAAGGTAATGCCAAGGACTTTCCCCATGACATAAACCACCTTTTAACCTTTTTAGAAAAAAAGGCTTTAGCCTTGGAAGCTACCGATTCATCAAACAGGAAGTACGGGGGTACAGGCAGCATCACTGGTAGTCCTGCTAGAACTTCTCAGCGGACCAGCCTCCTAACAAGGAAGGAAACATGTGAGTTTTGCCATTCCTCTGACCATAAAATTTTTAAATGCCCTAAATTTAAAACGGCAACAATAAATCAAAGATTAAAGTTCATCGAGGAGACCAAAAGATGTAAGCTTTGCTTAAATCAACACACTAATAAGTGCTTCTTCAGGTTCAAATGCGCTAAATGCAAGGGCAAGCATAATAGCTTACTTCATGATGACGCTGATGATGTGATGCTATCAGAGGGTCCAGCTTCTTCGCCACAGGTCTCATTGCTCAATAGCAATAGTAATGACAGCAAACAGGTCTTATTACCTACAGTTTCAGTGAAGTTATTCACCAAAGATGGTAGCGAGCTGTATGTCCGAGCCGTCCTTGATTCTGGCAGCGAAGTTTCTATGATCACCAAGGAGATAGCTGATAAAATTGACTGCACAAAGCTTGATAAGTCGCACATGGTTGTTGGTGTTTGTGAGGGTTCAAATAATTTAAATACAGTGGCTGAATTTGAAGTCCATGCATCCAAAAATTCATTTAGTATGCCTGTGTCTTGCTCTGTTGTAAAAAAAATCACCTGCACATTACCTCATCAACTTGTTGATGTGGCTCACCTGCACATTCCCTCGCATATTAACCTTGCCGATGCCAGCTTTCATGCACCAGCTCCTATACACATGCTCTTAGCTGCTGACATATTTTTCCAGGTGCTACTCCGTGAGCGTATCCCGCTCGCCCTCAACGGTCCCTACCTTATTAACACTAAGTTTGGCTACGTAGTGGGGGGAGCCGTCACCGAGGAGCGACCGCAGGGAAGTACAAAATCTAACAAATATTTTTGCAATTTTGCACGTTGCGATAATACTGATGTCTCATTAATCACATATGGTTGTAATAATGATTCTATTAATCAACAATTACAAAAATTCTGGGATTGTGAAAAGGTTAATGAGACATTTGTAGAATCAAAATCTGAAACAGATTTAGCAGAGGACTGCTTTGTTCAAAATGTAAAATTAAGTAACAATAAATTTCAAGTACCTTTGCCATTGAAGGTGCCATTAAAAGAGGTTGACTTAGGCGACTCGCTTTCTGCTGCCTTGCAGCGGATTAAAAATTTAGAAAAAAGATTTTCGAAAAACGTAGACTTGTTTCTAAAATATAAGGCCTTCATAGAAGACTACATTGAGCGTGGCCATGCCAGGCTTGTTGATATTTCACAATATGACTTGGATAATCAATCAGTCTATTTCTTGCCTCATCACCCAGTGTTCAATGAACATTCTAAAACTACGAAACTAAGAGTTGTCTTTGATGGTGGCATGTTAACACAAAATAAAATTTCATTAAATGACCTACTCTTAAACGGACCACCAGTTCAAAATGAATTGTTTAATATATTAGTGTTGTTCCGGTTGGGAAAATTTATTTTAATTTGTGATATCAAACAAATGTTCAGAAATATTAATCTCGACCCAACCCACTGTCCACTTCAAAATATCTTGTGGAGAGAATCACCTATGAATCCTATTGAGTGCTTGCAGCTTCAGACAGTCACATATGGGCTAAAAAGTTCGTCATATTTAGCGACACGCTGTCTCATTGAGCTAGCTAATCGATTTGAGGATAGGTATCCCAGGGCTGCATCCGCAATAAGATACAATACATATGTAGATGATGTGAATTCCAGTTGTAATACGGAAAGTGAGTTGGTACAGCTAAAAAATGAGCTTATTGAGCTTCTAAGTCTGGGTGGATTCCAGTTACATAAATGGTGTTCGAACTCACCTGAAGTTTTGAAGGGCATTCCTGAGAACATCCAGCAGTTGGAAAAAATTGACCTCAGTCATGATAACAACCTATTTGTCAAGACATTAGGCTTGCACTATAATGTTCAGTCAGACAGCATTGAAGTTAGCTGCCCAGAGAAATCCTTGAATAGTAAATACACAAAAAGAGAGGTACTTAGCTTTGTCTGTAAATTTTTCGATCCCTTAGGGCTAGTGGGTCCCATTTTGGTCACTGCTAAATTATTTCTTCAAGATCTCTGGAAAGAAAATATCGACTGGGATAGTCAGTTACCGAACGATTTAAATGAAAGGTGGAAAAACTTTGCATCAGATCTGATAAGCATGCCTACTATTTCCATACCTAGAAACATTGATATGTCGGAATATGATAGGGTCGAATTGCTAGGCTTTGCAGATGCATCTGGCAGAGCTTATGGTTGCTGCTTGTATCTCCGTGTTATCGGGTCAGATGGAGCGGTGCTTCTGGACTTGCTTTGCTCTAAATCCAGGGTAAATCCGCTTAGTAAAAATTTGACAACACCACGGCTGGAACTTAATAGTGCACTCTTACTCTCTCAACTGGCAAATAAGGTCTATAACACACTGTTATTAAAAATTTACAAAGGCAAAATAGATGTCCATCTATATCTTGACTCACAAATTGTATTGTCATGGTTAAAAATTGAACCAATCCGCTTGAATGCATATGTAGCTAACCGAATAAGGCATATTAATAAAAATACAGAGTCATTTCAATGGCATTATGTAAACACAAATTGTAACCCTGCTGACTGCCTTTCCAGAGGAGTCGAACCCCGTTGTCTAAAAGAAAATTCATTATGGTGGAAAGGTCCTAACTTTATGTTAAGCCCTGAATATAGACATGAGAAATTCAATGTTGTAAAAATGTATGAGAATGTTAACATACCTGAAATCAAAAGGTGTTCACTAAATTGTACTGATGGTAACCTGATACCTGACTCTGAACAAAATTTGTTAACAAAGTACTCTTCTCTATCAAAAACACAAAGAGTCATTGCCTACATTTTAAGATTTTACAACAATTGTAAATCACCTAAAAACATAAGAAATCATGAAAAATTTGTTCCTAGCCTTAGTGTATCAGAATTGGAAAATGCGATGAAAGTCATTGTAAAATGTGAACAAAGACAACATTATGCTGAGGAAATCCAATGTATTTCCAATAATAAGCCAATAAAGGGTTGTTTATTATCGCTTAATCCATACTTGGATAGTGAAGCTATTCTTCGCGTCGGCGGAAGGCTGCAGAATGCAAACATTCCTTACGCACAAAGGCACCCTATTATTTTGGCGAAACGTTCACATTTTACACAGCTAATAATCCGCGACGCCCACATAAAATTATTGCACGCTGGGCCAAAGCTAATTCTAAGTTACCTTAATCAAAAATATTGGCTTATTAATGGAATAAATCAAATAAAACAAGTAACACATAAATGCATCATATGTTTCAGGTTAAAGGCCATTCAAAGTTCACAATTAATGGGTTCTTTGCCCCATAAGAGAGTCACAGCGGCGCGTCCTTTTGAAGTAGTAGGAATCGACTATGGGGGTCCCTTCCAAATAAAACAGTCTCGTGCTAGAAAGGTATTAATTTCAAAGGGGTACGTCCTCCTATTTGTATGTTTCGCGACCAAGGCTATACATGTCGAATTGGCCTCTGATATGACCACCGAAACATTTTTGGCATGCCTAAAACGATTTATTGCTAGGCGTAATATACCATCGACCATACATTGCGATAATGCTGCGACTTTCCGTGGAGCAAACAACCAATTAAGAGAGTTGTATGATTTAAATAATAAAAATAATGAGCATCAAAGTAGGGTGCAAGATTTTGCTGCCCCTCTAGGAATTAATTTTCAGTTTATACCTAGCTACTCTCCCCATTGGGCAGGAATATGGGAAGCAGGCATTAAAAGTGTTAAATATCATTTAAAAAGAGCAGTAGGGGAGAAATGTTTGACATATGAACTTCTTTATACAGCCATGGTACAGACGGAAGGAATCTTAAATTCAAGACCATTGGTACCTAAGATTATGTCAGATATTGATGACATGTCTTATCTCACACCTGGACATTTCCTCACGGGTGCCTCCCTCTCTTCGTTCCCAGAACCAGATATCACTAATGTACCTACCAATAAATTGAGATTTTGGGATCAGTGTACTCAAATACAGCAGGCATTTTGGAAGCAATGGCACAAGCAATACCTTGTAAATCTTCAAAGTCGCCCGAAGTGGCAAGCCTCCCGTCCTAATCTACAGGTTGGTACAATGGTTATTGTAAAAAATCATAATGTAAGCCCCCTAAACTGGCCTGTAGCCAGAGTTATAGCTGTTCACCCAGGGAGTGATGGAAAGGTGCGAGCCATTGATATTAAAACAAAAAATGGTTTAGTTATGAAAACTAGCATTGCTAAAGTTTGTATGCTTCCTATAGATAATTAAGGAGGTATCTTAGAAATAAAATAGATAAATAAGTTTTTTTTTTAATTTCTTTAAGTAATAAGATTACTAGATAGTTACTTAACTTACGTAAACATTTACTTTTTATATTGTGTATCCAAGGGATACTATTGAAATATTGTTTAAAATTTCTAAGCAAACTAATTTGCTTATTTTTTGGCTTAGGCCCCAACTATGTTAGAATCCTCTAGATTAGAACATAAATATTTGCTATGGCAATATTATTGTAATGACGTAGTCTGACGTCACATCCTATTTTAATTAGCCTTATGGCTGCGTGTGGGCTATTGCCACAAGCATGGTACCAATGTATCCTAACTTAAAAATATAAAAATACAGTCCATTTCATAAATTTACTGAAGGGTATTTTATTATTAGACCAGCACCCTTCACAGGGGAAAGTCATTATATTAATATCTTTGAACTTATCTCGCAGCGACTCACGAGAACGCATTTCATAAATCGCGCGAACCGCTCTTTTTTGTAGAACAAATATGCTGTTTATATCAGCTGCTTGTCCCCACAAAAGTATCCCATAACACATAATACTATGAAAGTAGCTAAAATATACCTGATTTTTTTGACTGCGTATGCGGCTGAGCTAAGCCTACCAGCTAGTGTTTCTATATGCGGGCCCCATTGAAGCCTTGAATCTACATTTAATCCTAGAAACACGCTTTGATTTACAAATTCTATTACCAGCTAAGGATACATTGTTGTTTACTTCAATAACATTAGGTAATGTGAATTTAATACATTTGGTCTTTTTTGCGTTTAAGACTAAGTTTGTTCGTTAATTGTGTCCACCCCAGAACATCAAGGGTGCGTCTCGATTTAGGGAAAAACAAAGACGATTGGGAGTTGTAAAATAAGTTGGTCACTCCCTTTTAGACCAGCTAAAGAACCTCTTCTCATTCGTTGTATGGGAGGAACAAAAAGAATAAAGATAATTAAAGGGACTTACCAAAATTTCCGCTACAGCACACACACACAAATATCACTGCTTACTTATAAGTACTACTACCTACCTTAGGAGCTATGTGGAGGATTATTGGGACGAATCGATTCGGAATATAAAAATAAATACATACAGTACATAAACTTAATACGAGACGAGAGAGGGGTGCAAAAAATAGGGGTTGCGGGGATGCAAAATTCAAAATAAGAAATTAATATCGGGAGCGATATGCGTTTGCGATTTGAGGTTGATAAAAAAGTGTCTGTGTTGCTATCGCAGAGAACAAAAAGTAATTAGTAAAAGTTAACAATATTGTCACTTTTTGAGCTATATTATTACTTCGTAGTTTTAATAAACAAAGTTATTTATTGTAAACCAATTGTACACTTTTGAAATAGTGTCGTTTATTTCGTCAGACATATCAGTTTTTCTGTCAACTTTAAAAACTAGCGATGTATCATCCGCAAAATACACAATTTTCGACAATGATTAAACCGTGAATGGTAGATCATTAATATAAACTAAAAAAAAGAAAATGTCCTTAAATAGAACTTAGAGGCACACCCATTTTAACCCGAGAACAAATTGATTTCGTACCATTTATTTGTCCTTTTTGCGCCTATTTACTAAATATGATTCTAAAAGATCTAGAGCCTTATTTTTAACACCTTAATGGTCCAGTTTTACAAGCAGAGTTTTATGTTCCACACAATCGAATGCCTTTGACAAGTCGCAGAAGATCCCTATAGCGTTTTGGGATTTCTCAAAAGCATCGCATATGTTTTTAACGAGATGAACTCCCGCGTCCGTTGTGGAACGCCCTTTTGTAAAGCCAAACTGCAGGTTATGGAGTAATTTATTGATGTTAAAGTGAGCCAACAATTTTTTTGAAAAACCTTACTCAAAACTGGTAGCACAGAAACAGGCCTATAATTACTAGGGTCTTTCTTTTCCCCGGACTTGAAGAGTGGAACAACTTTAATAAATTTCATGAGATCCGGAAACACTCCAGTATCAATACAAATATTGAATAGATCGGCCAAGTAAGGGGCTAAAATTTCAATTACGGACTTTATTAAATTAACAGACATGCCCCAAAGTTACTCAGTATTTTTCAGTTTCAACAATTTAAAAGCTCTTACAATTTTGTGTGGTTTAACTTTTCCAAATGTAAAGTCTTCTTCGCACTTTGGTACATTTTCAAAAAGTAATTGCTTTGCGAGAATAGGCGACGAGTCAAGGCTCTGGGTTATTTTTCGCTTCGCTTGTCTCTCTTTCTCATAGCTAATTGATCGTTGTTTCCAGGTTGGAGTGACAGTGACGGCGCCTTCGCGGCGGCCGGTCACGGCTAGGGTACTGGACGTGGCGGAGCGGCCCGGCGTCTTCCGCATCGAATTCACGCCCGACGAGGTCGGCACGCACTTGATTGACGTAAGATCATTTTATTTTGTTCACCTTTCTATTTGTTTTACGTAAAGCTACGGCTAAACCAGATTATGTCATTAGAACAATGAAAACAATATGACACGAAAAGTTATACATAAAATCATTGAATGTCATTGATACCTTTGACTAGAGTAGGGCAGTTCACACAGACAGCACCCGGTCACGAGTATAACGCGAGAGTCAGCGATCGCTCCCATCAACCATATTAGAGGGAAAGGAACGACCCAGCTCTACGTTTTGGCGACTACGTTCCGTTGCCGTCGATGATCCTGAACTCTGAAGTGCTCTGTGTGGAAAATTAGGTATAAGTACCAACTGTACTGTCTTATTTATATAAAAGACCAAAAAAGTCTTAACTGGGTGACAATAAGTAGTATTATTTGGTGTAATACTCCAAGTAAAACTGAACCACTTTTTTTGTAAGTAGATACAAGTTTGTTGAAATCAGAAGATAGGATTTTTTCACAAATGGATAAGCCTGATAAGTGATTAAGTCTAGTTTGTTTGTATTGACCAGTTAATTGTTCAAACCAATTTTACTTTTTTTTTTTTAAAAGTCGTTCACCTTTGTGAGATAAATCGAAGGCTTATTTTTATTTTAATAAAAATTTTAGTGCGTTTGACTATATCTCACCTTATGGTAAGTGACGATGTAGTCGAGGATGGTACACGCAAACTCAAATAATGCCTATTCACTCTCGCCTTGAAGATCCCCAAATTGTATAGGAGTCGGGAAACACAGACGCAGGCAAGGAGTTCCACTCCATCGCTGTCCGCATAATAAATGAGGAAGCGTAACGCTTCGTGCGTTTAGGCTGAATATCAACAACAAAGGGATAGAACCTCCCTCTGTGTCTAGTTGACCGAAGGTGGAATGAAGCTGGGGGAATGAGGTCGTGAAGTTCTTGAGCACACTCTCCGAAACGAATTCGATAGAAAACCGAAAGACAGACAACTTTGCGGCGATGCTCAAGGCTTTAAAGCTTGTTTTTGACAAGCTCATCATCGTCAATGAGTCTCCGGGCGCGTCGGTCGATATCGTCCAAAGTATCCAGCTGATAGCGGGCTGATCCATTCCATAGGTGAGAACAGTACTCCATACAAGATCGGACTTATGCTTGATAAAAAGATAGAATCTGTCCAGATGTGAAGTACCGTCTCACCTTAGAGAGAATACCCAGCTTAGCAACATAGAATTTAAAATAATATTCGCTTCGTTTAAATAGCAGTTTCTGTGTAATACATTCCCTGCGTTTTCAACCAGTGCAGAGTCAAACCTTTAATTCCAGTGCAAGTGGTGCTTATAAGGGTCAAACACTTCCCGTTTTTTGCGTTACGACTTCCCGTATTAATTTTTTTTAATGAGCGAGAACATCAGGAATATATTTATCTATTTTTTACTTACACGGAAACCAAGAAAAATCACCTCCGCACAGAGTGCAGATCAAGGATAGCCAGCTGTCGCACAGTCACTGACTGAAATATGACTAAATACTTCCCGTTAAGCAGTTAATGTGTTAATTAATAATATAAGTGTAAGTAGATATGTATGTTTGGAGTCTACTTTTTGAACTTCTGGCAAAAGTGCAAATAACCAAAAGTGTTCCACATTCACGTAACGTGGAGGGAATTACGAAACATTTTGTTTTCACTAATTTGCTGTAACAGTTGCTTACAACCGAATACAACCGTGGGCGATATTATGATAACTGCACAAAACCAGAGCGTGACGATGCCCGCTAACAAACCATAGCGAATGTTAACTTTCTCGAATTCACGCCCAATGTTGTCAGATCTGAAAAGCGAAGATCTGTATAAAGGAATTTAAAAATTTGTATGATATCTGTAATAATAATTATTAAATTTATAAATATCTGTATAAATCTGGATGCGTCGTCTGTATTCTGTAGAATTTCTATATATTTGATGACACTATCGATTAGAATCTTATTAGAATACATATTAAATCTGGATGCGTCGTCTGTATTCTGTAGAATTTCTATATATTTGATGACACTATCGATTAGAATCTTATTAGAATACAAAATAAATCTGGATGCGTCGTCTGTATTCTGTAGAATTTTTCTATATTTGATGACACTATCGATTAGAATCTTATCAGAATACATATTAAATCTGGATACGTCGTCTGTATTCTGTATAATTTCTCTGTATTTGATGACACTATCGATTAGAATCTTATCAGAATACAAATTACAAAGCAGAAAGAACCGAACGCGTGAATGAGTTCGTCCGGTCCGGTCCGGACGTGTGGCAGCTCCTTAAATCTCTCATCTCTATCAATCTATCATACTGGCAGTATGTGAAAGTGATGACATCATTCGTGGTAGAGAAGTGAAAATGCGTCTCCTCACATATGTTTATCGATATTACCAGTATTTTCTGAAAACTTCTAATTTGAGGTAAAGTCTGTATAAAAATAAAGTCAATGACCAAAATCTGTATTAAATTAAATCCTTATTTGTTATCGGCATGACATGTTAAAAATAAAATAAATAAATAAATATTCTGGGACAAATCACACATGGTCATCTGGCCCCAAAGTAGGATTCCCTGTGTTATGGGTTACCAGAGACTGATATACATACTTATATACGTTTAAATACATACATATATAGATATTTAACACCCAGACACAGAGCAAACAAATCTGCTCATCACACAAATGCTTGCCCTGGGTGGGGATCGAACCCACAACCCTCGGATCAGTAGTCAAGGGCACTAACCACTGAGCCACCGAGTCAGTCATAAATATGTATGGATACCGATAAATCTGTATATCTGGCAACATTGTTCACTCCGCGACTGTCTGCTGATTGTTATGTTGCATTGTTTTATTCGGAACACCCCTTTGTTGACGCCAGCTCGTTCCGAAGTTTCAGACACCCTGTGTATTGCCTCATTGTATTTGTATTTACATACTACAGGGTAGATCAATATCAAAACTTTATTGACGCTTGGTAACTTGTACTTACGTATACAGGATGTTAAAAATATCACAAGTGATATTTAGAGGACTTATGATGAATGAGAATAGAGACATATATGCTGATGTAGCACACAGAGTTAACGTAGGCTAGCAAAAGTGGTGATCTATGACGGGAGTGTTTTGTGACCCTCATATGAATGTCCGTACTAAAGGCAAAATATATAAGATGGCCGTGAGACCTGCGCTAATGTATGGAGCTGAATGCTGGCCAATGAAAGAGACGCATGTGCAAAAACTTCACACGACAGAGATCAAGATGCTCAGATGGTCGAGAGGGGTTACCAGGCTTGATTAATTTAGGAATGACTATATCCGAGGCAGTTTCAAAGTAGCCTCTATACCCGAAAAACTTACAGAAAGTCGCTTGAGGTGGTATGGCCATGTGATGCGAAGGGATGACGAGCACGTAATTAAAAAAGCCCTAAGCTTACCTGAGAAAAAAGGGGTAGAGGACGCCCTCCTTCCACCTGGTGGACCAGCATGTCCAGATTAATCAAAAAACAAAATTTTCCCGACCCGGCAACCCTAGACAGAATGTCTTAGCAGACAGAATTAGAAATCCAGATCGATTGGTTTATGAAGTGAGACCTTTGACCACAATGAACCAAAAAAAACGACGGGTTGCACTAAGGAAGTGAAGGCAGAAGTGAAAACTTGAATATTAACGTTTTGTATTTTTGATATTTTGGAATGGTTAGGGAATAATTTTGCACGAATTGCTTTGATTATCAGTATAAAAGTACTATCATTTATGTGGTAGAATACAATATTTATTTATTGCGCTATCGTACACAAACATGACAATTTATATTACATTAAAAAGTTTATATCTCAGAAAAATCAACAAAAAATCAACTCCATCCGTCTTACGAATTTTCGATCAGGTCACGTGTCCTGACGCGAGTTTAACATTTTTTACCCATTACAAAAAAGTGCACAACGCCGCTAAAGAAGTTTTCACTTCAAAAATTGTCATGCAATGTGTGTCAAAGTATATAATGCACTTCCAAGTGAAATAAAAATCTTACCACAACCACGCTTTCGTAAAAACCTAAAAAAATGGCTAAAGGAAAAAATATTCTATTCAATCAAAGAATTACTTGAACCAAACACTTGATTATTTATTTTGTTGATGTCAAATTATGATAAGAATACGATTTTCATTTTCATTTTGTTTTTACATGAATGAATTTATATTTACTTTTTTTCTTAAATTTTTGTATGTCGTACTAAAGGAAAACATCGTGAGGAAACCTGCACACGCCTGCGAAGAAACTCGAAGGTTGTGTGTGAAGTCGACCAACCCGCACTGGGCCCGCGTGGTCGACTAAGGCCTAATCGCCCTGATTCAGGGTAGGCTCGAGCCCCTCAGTGGGGACGTATATGAGCTGATATAATAATCTTGGCGCCGCAAGATTAGGAGAGCCGACCCCACCTAAAGTAGGAATGTGCAAGGAAGAAGAAGATATTTAGAGGACTTACTCCGTGTTTGTATAGAATACAAGAAAAATATCAAATCAAATCCTTATCCACACGTTTGTTGAACCGTTAGGCAGTACCTATTTTAACCGCCTCCATGGCGTAATGGTTAGGTCGCCGGTTCGATTCCCGGCGGAGTCAACGTTGTAAGACTCGGTTTGGTTGGTTGTAGGGCATTTTCATAGCCCGCCTGGCTAACTGCAAAGTCAAAGTCAAAGTATTTATTTGCCAGAACATAGTTGAATACATGGTGTTCTTAAATTTAAGGTATCTTATGTCCCACCATCAATGGCATGCAAATATACATATTATAATATAACCTAGGTTTTACGAACTATCATCAATTTTTGTCGCTAGTCTTGCCGCCAAAACATCAGTGTTAACAGCATTGATGTGTTCCGGCTTGAAGATAAGATAGCCAGATCCCCATTGCGTTCGGGAATCTTAGTAAGCCCGCTTCCATCTTCAGCATCGTGAAATGATGCCAAGGGCTCACCAATTGTAAATACAAAAACCGGCCAAATGCGAGTCAGAACCGCACACAAAAGGTTCCGTACCATCATACTAGATGGCGCTAGTACAAAGGGTTCCGTACCATCATACTAGATGGCGCTAGTTTCTTCACGTTTAAAAAAAACGTTTTTGTATCGAGACTCAATTTTTTTCTTATTTTTAGTATTTTTTGTTATAGCGGCAACAGAAATACATCATCTGTGAAAATTTCAACTGGACTGTCACAAAACAGGTTAAACTTGTAAAAAAATAAAACATGAAATAATAAATCACAAAAAAATACATAAATAATTCACAAAATACCTTGAGAAATTTGAAATTTGCGCCATAACCAAAACAAACCACCTTAAATGGACCTAATGCAGTATCAGTTAGTAGCACAAATTTGGTTAAAGCGTTTTCAGTATTTTAAGGTTCAAGATGCAGTTCGCTCTGGTCGCCCTGTTTGAATTTGCACACAAAATACTAAGAAACTTTTTCCCCGACCTAATATGATGTGTTAGATCTATTTAAGGGTCCCCAGAAGGCTCTAGTTTCCATAAAAACGTAGTTCCGCTTTAATACAAAAACTAGTAAATTTAAACAGTCGTCGTAGTAAATTTAAACATAACTAAACGAAGGATTATACATATTAGTTTTGTACTGAAAGTTTGAAACTTCTCTTATTATTTTCCGTTTTATATTAGTACATCGAAAACTAATTACAAACATCGATATGTGTCTACTCAATATATTTTTAAAGTTTGGATTCAATCTGGCGTCTAGTTTTGTATTGATGGACTACCGCTGCAGCAAATGGGCTCAACCATAATTGTTAGGATTCGAGCTCGACGGCGCACTCTTATGATAGTCGCATATTGACAATAGGGATGACGAATTCTAGTCATCTGATTTACTTTTTATTATCTGTCAAAAACGACATTTTGTTCTAAAAATGTTTGAAATACCTAGGCGTGACGTCATAGTTTTGCAGCGTCATTTATGTACTCATTTAGTGATTTTGGTGAATTAAAAATCGAAGACTTGATGGAAAACCAAACGAGTAAGGTTTTCCTAAGTTTAAATAGGAGGGAAATTTAGTGATCAAGAGTTCATAATTTATTTCTGATGCTGTCGTCATCCCTATTTATGTGCCAGGCCTGCTTCGCGTTACACCGTCTCGCAGCCACTGTCTGCCAGGACATGGTGATATCGTGCTACTACGCGACGGTCCACTCCTTGCTGGCTTATTGTACAGAGCTGTGGGCGGGTGCCGCTGACTGGAATAGAGTTTTTGTAATGCAAAAAAGGGCCCTTAGAGTCATGGCGAGGGTAGCACACGACGTATCCGCTAGAGACCTATTTAGAAAATATAAAATATTGACACTCCCATGCTTGTTGATTTACTCTGTTGCTACTTTTACCAACCAGAACCTGGGTACGTTTACCAAAAGAGGGGAAGGCACTAATACAATACTAGGCACAAGTACAAACTATGCTCTGTGCCGCATAAGCTGACCAAATCTGAGAAGTCTGTATAAGTCGTTGGCCCGATGGTTTACCATCGGCCCCAGACCGAGTGAAGGATGCACCATCACACCAAGCAGATTCTCTGTAGTACTTAAAAAGAAATATCTTCATATAAAAACTATGTGCAAATTTAGAAATTTTATTAATAAACAATTCGTTTTAGAGTTTTTTTAGACGTTTTATACCTGTTTTTGGGATTTTTTATGATCGAGTAAAGTACACACTATCGTGTAACATATTAGCACATTCCTCAGATAATATCCTTAAGTATGTCCAATATTTTTTGCAAAATTTATATTTAGTAGTAATTACCCAAAAAATTTGATCTAGCAAAAGGGTTTCTGCGCTTCTCCACCGGTGTCTCTCCTTAACTAGAGCGCGGACGGGAGACAACTGCCGGCTCTGTATGTAAAACGGGCGAGCATCGCCTTGCTACAAAAAGTGCTGACACTACTGTGACAATATTGTTATTGACTGAAATTTTTTTCTAGGTTTCGATCGCCGACGACAAGCTAGCAGTGGGGCCTCACGTGGCCAAAGTGTACGATGCCAGCCTCATCAAGGTCACTGACGTTGGCAACGCTGTGGTTGGACAGCAGTGCCAGTTCCGAGGTAAGTAAAACGAAGGGAGCATATTGTATAGCTATATCTGGGTAAGCAGGGTTATTCTGTAAGAGTTGTTCCCAGAGGTCCACGATTGTATTATTATGTGCATACTGGTGGTCTGCCTGTTTATAGCGCAAAAAATCTGTGGTTGTCACCTTAAAGCTACTCTTATATGTGTATATGGTGTGCAATAACGGATATTTATCTTATCTTATTATTATTCATTTTTGCTATAAACATGAACTACGACAGTATTACAGTTATCCTGTATTTTTTGTTTGTTTCAGTGGACGCAAGCGCAGCAGGAGAAGGACAGTTAGAGATTTCAATAAATGAAGGCGAAGTTCCCAATCACGTTCAGGTAAAATCAACTCTATCAACATGGTGTTGCAAATTGTTGAAGAAGTCGCTAACGGAGACTTCTCATCATACTGAACAACTTTCCACAAGAAAACCAAATGTGTTTAAGCCATATCTATGGTGATTATCCTATTCCTTTAATCCTATGTGAAATCATATTATGTCTGTCCTTGTCCCTTCCTTGCTAATTAATATGAAGTGATAAAGAAGAAATGTGAGGTGACATTCGGATGGACGACCAGTAACCGATTAGCTCCGGCCCTGCGCACGCGCGACATCGCTGTGTGCCTTTTTCTCAATTATTAGCAAAATTTAAAGTGCTGTGCTGGTGTAATTAACATACCAAACAAACAACTGCAGCTACCAGTTCTAGCAGTGTAATTAGAGCGCTCTAAAACCCATTGTATGTGCCGAACGATCGATATAACGAAGAACTGCCACCATCTTGGAAATGTGCTACTAGCTTCGACCTTGGTGAGTCCTTAACATTTTTCCAATAGATCCTGATCCATCACCATAGTTTGGTTTCGATTTAAAACCCTAGAACCGCGCATACAAAATGTTTTGGACTCCATACAAAATTTTATGGTTATTTTTTACGATTTGGCGAAGTAAGAAGCTAGGGGTTCATATCAAAGTTAGGCAAACACAGCAAAAAAAACTTACCTAATATAGTTACATATGAATTCATTGGCAGTTCGCACTTAAAAAAAAAAAAATATATTTTTGGGAGCCGAAATCAAAACAATCAAAAAAACCGGCCAAGTGCGAGTCAGACTAGCACTCCGAGGGTTCCGTACCGCCACACCTCTCCACACAACTACATATTATGACGTCAATGATACCTATTTACATTTAAAACAAAAAAATATTAACGCGAGTGACAAATAAAACCGGCCAAGTGCGAGTTGAACTCGCTTGGAGATGGTTCCGTACAGTGCCAAAGTATAATACAAAATATCACATTTTAAATCCTCACAGTAAGATGCGAGTTTTATTTTTTATTATTAAAATTTGAGTGTGTTTGGCTGCACCTCACCTGATGGTAAGTGCCGATGCAGCCGAGGATGTAACACGCAATCTCAAAAAGTGCTTATTCACTCTTGTCTTGAAGTTTCCTAAATTTTACGAATCGGGGAATACAGACGCCGGAAGGGACTTCCACCCCTTGGCCGTTCGCATGATGAACGAAGAAGCAAAACGCTTCGTGTGTAAAGGTAGAACATTGACGACAAAAGGGTGGAACCGCCCTCCGCACCTGGTCATCCTATGATGAAATGGAGAGGGAGAAGCTCCAGGACACACTCTCCGAAATGAATCCTGTAGAACACCGATATACAGGCTACTTTGCGGAGATGCTCGAGGCTTTGGAACCTGTTTGATACAAGTTTCTCATCGCCAATGAGTCTCCTAGCGCGTCGGTCGATAGAATCTAAGGCATATAGCTGGTAACGAGCAGATCCGTCCCACAAGTGAGAGCAGTACTCCATACAGTTAACTACTACTAGTGCAATCTAGTGGTGTTTTAGTGAACGTCTTTTTAATAAATAAAAACTTTAGTGCTTTTGGCTGTACCTCACCTGATGGTAAATGCCGATGCAGCAGGGGATGTAATACGCAAGCTCAAAAAGTGCCTATTCACTTTCGTCTTGAAGATTCCTAAATTATACGAATCGGGGGAATACAGACGCCGGCCGGCAGGGAATTCCACTCGTTGCCCGTTCGCATAATGAAGGAAGAAGCAAAACGCTTAGTGCATGAAGGTGGAACATCAACGACAAAGGGGTGGAATCGCCCTCCACACCTGGTCGTTCGATGATGAAATTAAGAGCGGGAATGAGGTCATGAAGCTCCACGACACACTTTCTGAAATGAATCCTGTAGAAAACCGATAGACTATTTTCTGTTATGACTAGACCTATATTAACGTATCATATTGAGTTTACCACTTATTTTTAATTGACATAATTCTTATAGGTTTTCCTGTAATCTACAAGCAATGAACTGTATTTTGCATTTTTTTCAAAATTTTAGGCTCAGTAGTTTTAGAGAACAGGGGGGGAATGGTCAATTTTTGTCTTCTTTCATGAATAAAATCAAAACTATTTATTTTACAATATAAACAAAAAAATATTTAAGATCGTGATAACGAGCCCTTTCATTTGATATATGACACAATAAGGTTTCGAAAACTTTTTTTTAAATTTCCTAATTTGTCCCCCGAAAATAACCCTTATTTAAAAAATAATAATATTTAATTTGCACATCTGTGTTTGGGTCATAGGATTACACCATCCTACCAAATTTCACCTGATTTGGTCCAGTAGATTAGGAGCAAATGGGCTTGGACAGACAGACAGACGCACGAGTGATCCTATAAGTTTCCGTTTTTTTTTTTTTGTACGGAACCTAAAAATGATGTTTTTTGTCATTCAGTTCGGACTCCCTAGCGTGAGTACGACTCGTACTTGGCCGATTTATATTATTTTTTGTTTTACTTTAGTATTAGTAATAGTGATTATAGAATCACACCAAGTTTCACACTTGTATGTATTACCGTTTTTACGCCATCTCTGAATCAAAAATACTTCTAAAGATCTATAATATATATATAAACGCGTTTTTTTGTATGGAGACTTCCCCCAATTCTTGTATTTTCACTTTTTCTGTTTTTTAGTATTTTTTTATAGCGGCAACAGAAGTACACATTCTGTGAAAATTTCAACTGTCTACCTATTATGGTTCATGACGGACAGACAGCGGAGGCTTAGTAATCCCTACTAATATTATAAATGCGAAAGTAACTCTGTCTGTCTGTTACGCTTTCCCGCTTAAATCTCTCAACCGATTTTGATGAAATTTGGCACAGACAATCTTTAGACCCTGAGAAAGGACATAGGCTACCTGAGCTTCCACGCTCGCGAGCCGCTTGCGGCTCGCGCACTGCGCACCCTCGAACAGTTATAGAAACGTTGTCCACGCGGGTGAAGCCGCGGGAAACAGCTAGTATAATATAATACTTTGGTAATAGGGTCCCGATGGTCACACGTTGGGTGTACGGAACCAAAGTATATATTAGTACTAACGTAAAGGAACCCTAAAAACAACGTTACTATTAAATGTTCTGTGGTACGGGCAACGAAAAATACGAGTGGTGACGCCATCTGTGAGCTGATGAGTGAACTTAGTTTAGGTGCTTGTGGCGCGAATATTTGAATGGATAGGCAGTATGTCATCTTACCTGATAACGACTAGTATCTCATCTGTGCCTGAGATTCCCTTATATGGGATGGGTCTCTTGGGGAAAGTGTTTTAGTATGACCATAGATTAGTATAATCCTTACTTAATAAAATAAATGTGAAAATATGTTTGTTACCTTTTCACGCTTCAACACCTCGACCAATCTTGATGAAATTTGGCATGCAGGTAGCCTGTGTCACGGGGAAGGACATAGGCTACTTTTTATTCCTTGGAAAAAGCATAGTTCGATGCAATTCCCAAGGGAACTTAAAAAAATTGTTGGTTTCGTTCATTTCTTTAATATCGCAACGGACCAAAGGATTTTTTGCACAGAGATGTTTAAGGAGTGGGAAATGACATAGACTGCTAATCAGAATATCCCGATCTGGGATAGGTATCTGGAGAAAACTAATGTCCACGCTCGCAAGCGGCTTACGCGCCACTTACCCTTACAGGCAGCCATAAAAATGGTGTCCACGCGGGCGAAGCCGCGGGCAAAAGCTAATATTTAATACGTAACAGTTAAATCACTCCCTACAAAATCTTCCATACCTACCGCTTTAATAGCCTACTCTTCGCGTCGCCGACCGCTGAGTGCGAATACGTACCTAAACGTTCGGGGCGTAAAGTCGATTATTGGTTAGCAATCCACTGAACTTTGTCAGGCGTCCATCACTCGCTCAAGGCCACGCGTTATATGCCTACCGCTATGCGTATCGGAGACGATACAACCGACAGTGGGTTGCCGCACGCCCGCCTGAGTACTCGCACGTTACATTTACCGCTCTTACTATCGAAATGCCGAAACCACGCAATTATTGTGCAGTGGATGGGTGTCACAGTCAAAAGAAAAATGAAAATTAGTCATTTTTTTCATTGCCGAGAGACTGCGTTGACTTATGTATCAGGATATTTATTATATAAGTGTCGCGAAAAACATAACTGCACTAGCTTCAATGCTTTGTTACAGGAGAAACCTAACTTTGACGAAACAGCACTGATTACTCATTTCAAAGCCAAAGGATTCGTCTTTTTATGGTGGGCTTAAAGTCCTACCAGAAACTTTTAATAATTACATTGAAAAATTATAAAAAACGTTTTTAAAAATTTTGATAACGTCATAATGGATCGGCCTGGCAGCACCTTCTTGGACATTTGACTCTGATTGATTTTCCTCTGCTTTGCTCCTGTTTTCCTTTTGATTATTTGTTGAAATTATTTACGAGATTTCGGATATTTTCGACATTAAAATTTAATAATCGGGAATTCAGGGAAGGGAAAAAATTCATCTATCATTTTATGAAACTTAAACATATTTGATCGACAAATATATAATAATTAATTTTCTACAACATTCGTTTCATTACCAAAATCATCATAGGTACAACCCTAGCACATTCGCTCGATGACGCGCTCGCACGTAAGTCGCGCGGCGGGCAAAACAATCTCAACTCTCTGTATGCGTAGTTATGGTACATTTCTTCTCACTGCAAACAGCTGGTATTATTATTAAGATTTTGTAGGCTAATAAAGCGTAGGTATTTACGCTTTTGTATGGGATTGATGTATCAGTTACGAAGGAACTATTTAGTAATCTGTGATACTAGTTACTTCGACACGGCAGCCGATAGTTATGCGCCGGTAGTTAATTGTCGTGCGCAAGTACATGGAGTGACAGAGGACTGGTATAACTGACATCTACCTACATCAGAAATAGTCACACACAACAATAATCCTTACTAATATTATAAATGTGAAAATGTGTTTGTTTATTTGTTTTTTTGTTACCTTTTCACGCTTCAACAACACAACCGCCTCCATGGCGTATTGGTTAGTCCATTCGCTTCACACCAGGAGGTCGCGGGTTCAATTCTCGGTGCGCTCAACTTGTAAGACTTGGTTTGGTTGGTGGTAGGGCATTTTCTAAGCCCGCCTGGCTAGCTACCACCATCTTATCTAAGTCTTGCCGACAAACATCAGTGTTAACAACATTGATGTGTTCCGGCTTGAAAATAAAGTAGCCAGTTCTCCATTGCGTTGGGGAATCTTGGTGAGCCCGCTTCCATCTTTGGCATCATCGTCACTTACCATCAGGTGAGATGATGCCAAGGGCTTACGAATTGTGAGTAAAAAAAGCAACCAATCTTGATGAAATTTGGCATGCAAGTAGTCTGTGTCACTGGGAAGGACATAGACTACTTTTTATCCCGTGGAAATAGCACAGTACGAGGCAGTTCCCGAGGGAACTGAAAAAAATAATTTTTTTTGGTAATTTATTTAACATCGGAACGAAACAATTGATTGTTTCGATTTTTTGCACACAGATAGTTGAGGGGGTGGAAAGTGGCATAATTTACTAATTCGCTTATCCTGACATAGTTCCCGAGGTATCTGGGGAAAACTCATTTCAACGCTCGCGACGTCGGTGTCGCAACGGAGCAACGGATTTAAGTGATTTTTTGTATAGAATTGGTTGTGGGGGTGGCAAGTGACATAGACTGCTAGTCAGAATAGCCCAAAATCTGTCTTTTGTACAATTCAGGTGGTTGGAGGAGGCCGCTGTCTTGTCTTCTGGAGACCGGAAACACCGACGCCCCACCGCGTTGACATCAAGTTCAACGGAGAGCCTGTGCCATCTTCACCATTCGTCTTCCACGTAGCGCCTGCCCAAAGAGTCGCCATTGACACGTCACAAATCGGTCAGTTTAGTATTAAAACCTCACCAATAAAAATGAGGAGGTCAGGAACAAAAGGTAACATTTACTTATCCGGCTCGATTCTTTTTTTTATTAATCTGGCTCAAAACCTTCGATTTTATTAATTTCTAAACCGATTTGGTTCAAATAGTGTCATATCTCATGAGAAAATAGCATCTTGTAGTGGTATTTTATTCTAAAGGTAACATTTACATTCGACAGTTATAGTAGTTAAAGCTTTGGGAACAAAACGTGTCATTTTTGTGAATAAAAAATAAAATATAAAAAAATGTAAATAATAATAAAAATATAAAAATAAAATGAAATATAAAATATCGTTATATTTGGTCTCCAAATTAAATCATATTATGGTGACCTTTTCTTTGTGTTGGATCAAAAGGTGACATTTGAAAATTATTAAATTATATATTTCCCATATTTTTTTATCTACTACAATATAACATAACACATAATTATTGGCTAACTAAAGTGTTACTCTCCCTAAATTTATTATGTTATAATATTCCATAGGCATACCCATTTCACATTTTTCTTGAATATTGAAAAAAATGAAAAGTGTAAATGACCCGTTTTATTCCTGACCTCCTCAAATAATCTAATACATTTTTCAATATATTAGCTTAAGTGATGCCAGTTTACTGTGCGCAAAATAGATTTTACCGCACACGTGCGTTTTACTTTGCCACTTTCCAAATTAATACACCAGCAAAAAAGATGAAAATAACGGAATAGGTTATAAGTACCTATAAAATCTTTATACTTTTGAAAGGAGAATTTTAAAAGAGGTGTCAGATGGAGATAGATTGATGACTTGTCAAACGCGGCACATAGTACGTTATAGAGCCCTTTTTTCGGACACGAAAATGCTAGAGTAGTACTCTCGAGTGGCAAATACACTTAGTTGTTAAGGCCCCCTTGTTCCGAAGATTTAGGCATTTCACTCGCCCAGTCGACTTACATCCGCGTTACGTGGGAACCAACTTGATATGAACTCCGGTGACCGTTGGCGGCGGGCGAGAACTCCACAGTATAACATAATGCAGTAGGTAAGGTAAGTTTAATTTAATTGACTGTATTCTTTTAGTATATTGATTATTTTATTGACTCTACTCCTTTAGTATATTGAAATGTAAACACATACTCTTACTAAACTTTTTGAATTAGTGAGGTGACAATGATAGTCAGTTTTCTATTAGATTGGCAAACAGTATTTGGTACGAATGTTATACACTTCCATCTAGCTCAAAACGCCCGGTAGCCAGTTTGAACTCCGCGACATGTGGGCGGGGGGAGGGGGTCAAAGTACAGAGCTCCCAGCGTTCAGAAAAAAAATTCTGGCGGATTAGTTTGGACATTTCAGTCCAGTTTGGTGCCGTTATCAGGTAACTAGATGATGCCCAATTCATTCTTCATACCAGTTATTTATGGTGTCAAAGCAAAATATGACGCAATCCTTAAAATAATAAACTTTAAGTAGTGACTGACACAATGCAAACAAACCCGTATAGTTTTATATTTTCGCGGGAAGCCGCTGGATGCGGGCAGCTCAGAACCGGTCGTCATGGAAATCCTTGGGGGAGGCCTATGTCCAGCAGTGGACCTCCTTCGGCTGCTATGATAATGATGATGATTAAACTTGGTTTATAAAAAGTATTGTCCGAAACCCCATTTAAT
Source organism: Coleophora flavipennella (assembly GCA_947284805.1). NCBI lineage: Eukaryota > Metazoa > Arthropoda > Insecta > Lepidoptera > Coleophoridae > Coleophora > Coleophora flavipennella. The sequence goes on from OX369300.1 coordinate 2,558,669, forward strand.
GCAGATTATAAAAAAATACAGTAAATACAAATTTGTCTATCTTCAATGTGAAATAAAATTTGAAAGTACTGCGACGTTCGTCAGCGCAGCGTGGGGGACGGCAAAAAGACCATAGAAGAGCCACTTAATATTATACTAGCTGCGCCCCGCGGTATTACCCACGGTTAAGAAGTAGCCTATGTGTTAATCCAGGGTGTCAGCTACCTCCATACCAAATTTAATCAAAATTGTTCAAGCCACTTGAGCGTAAAGAAGTAACAAACACACACACTCACAAACTTTGGCCTTTATAATATTAGTGTGATTTTAACCATCTTCAATTATTTATGAACGAAGTCAGGTAAATTGTTAAAAATAAAGACAATAATAGAACGTTTATGAACGTTTTATTTAAAACCACGTTTGAAACAATTGCACCTGGAACTGCAAGATTTCACCCACCGACATCTTATTAATTCTAGGTATATTTGAGCAGCGATAGGACCTTGGGTCCACAGTGACACCCAAGCTTCTTCTTCTTTCTACCAACCCCTTTCAGATGGACAAGGAATATTTCGCGTTTTCTTTAGGCACTGCTCCCAAACATAAACAGCCTGTAAAACTGCCCTTAAGGTAAGTATGTTGTATTGAAGAAAGACGCACATTGGTTTTGCAGCCGTCTAAGATGCTTCTCAGTATCGGCAACTAAACAGGCAGATCTCTAAGTCCCTGACTTGGTATTTGCGCCAGTATAATACAAATTGTATTAAAGAGACGATAGAGAATAACAACTCCCTCCTCAAATCTAAAAAAAACCGTGAGGATCTTTTCGTTGACATTCTTCTGTTTGCTGATGATGCGGCATTTACTGCGAGTACTTCCAGCGAGCTTCAGTGTATTATGAACGAATTCGCCCACGCCTGTGCTCTGTTATCTATGTCCACAAACACCAAAAAGACCGTAGTGCTCGTTCAAGGATGTGAGAACCCGCCAGCAATATTGCTGGATGACACAACTTTGGAGGCTGTTCATAGGTTCCGCTCCCTTGGTTTGACCGTATCGAACAACCCTTCGCTCGTACTACGTAACGTACAAGAGTTTGGGATATTAAACACCTGACGGTGAAAACCAAGATGGGTGTTTATCAAGCTTGCGTACTCAGTATACTCGTGTACAGTGCTGAAACCTGGACGTCGTACGCAAAACAGGAACGCCGGCTCAACAGTTTCCACATGCGCTGCTTACGAAATATCCTAGGCATATCATGGGTGGACAGAGTTACAAACGAGAGGGTTCTGGAGATTGCACAGCTGCCCAGCTTTACAGCCATGGTGAAACAGTGACGTTTACGATGGTTGGGGCATGTGCATCGAATGGAGTCCACTCGATTGCCTCGACGCGTTATGTTGAGTGCAGTTGCGCACGCCAAAATAAAGGTTGGGAGGCCACTGTTGCGCTTCAAAGACTGTGCCAGACGTGACATCTCAGCCTTTAAAATCGTCTACCAGGGCTGGGAAAAGCTCGCGGAGGATAAAGGCGTGTGGCGCAAGTGCGTGCGTGATGGTCCCAAGCTATCTCTAATCCATCTATCGGAAACTTCCCCTATCAGTCCTGCGGTAGACTGTGCCGGTCTCGCATCCGATTGTACAGACACCAAAAACATTGTATCCAAGTCACTGACTAAATTGTCTGTAACAGACGCATAAGGCCACTGATGATGATAAGAACAACAAAAGCTCAAAAGTGTTCGCGAGAGATCTGTCTGTTGGACAAAGCCAATTGACCAAGCTGAATTCTGAGGATGGCATGATCATATCTGGAACTACTTAGGCACAATGCTCAATGGCCTCAGTAGAGATTCTCAACAAGTAGGTCTTAGAATGCACATGGACAAGACGAAAGTTATGTCAAACGTTCGTGTCGCACCTACCCCTCTGAAGGTTGGAGAGTAACTAGTATCTCGGCTGTGGTTGGAGGCTCTACACGCGAAGTTGTTGCCGAATATGTGTACCTGGGACAAACAGTCCAATTGGGTAGGTCCAACTTCAAGAAAGAGATCAATCGTCGAATCTAACACGGCTGGGCAGCATTCGGGAAGTTTCGTAGTATCTTCACGTCCCTAAATACCACAGTGTCTTAATACCAAGGTCTTCCACCAGTGTGTGTTGCCAGTGATAACATAGAACTGAGACATGATCGCTTACTATGGGCCTCATAAGAAGGCCCAGGGTTACCCAAAGGGCAATGGAGTGTCTCTGTGTTACTGCGAATGGCGAAGGTCATTTGCCCCTCCGAGCGACGCCCGCGCGCTGCCCGCATAAATAAAGTAGGTACGTGCAATTATTATTTTATTTTACATTAAAAAAAGTTAAAAGTGTATTTAACGTTAATGTATTTATAATTTAAATTAAATGGGCTTTTGGACAGTATTTTTATAAACTAAGTTTAATACAAAAATATTGAACTATACGGGTTTGTTTTTGCATTGTGTCACTACTAAAAATTTATTATTTTAAGGATTGCGTCGTATTTTGCTACGGAACCCTAAAAAACTGGTATCACTGGCTTCACCCGCGTGGAGGTTTCTATGAATTTTAGAGGGTGCGCAGTGCGCGAGCCGCAAGCGGCTCGAGAGCGTGAAAGAAAGTATCCTATGTGTTAATCTAGGTCCTAATTTATCTACCTACCAAATTTCAGCCAGATCAGTTCTGTAGTTTTTGCGTGAAGAATTAACAAACATACACACTCACAAACTTTCGCCTTTATAATATTAGTGTGATAGTGTGGTATGATGTGATACGGGTTTGTTTGCATTGTGTCACTACTAAAAGTTTATTATTTTTAAGGATTGCGTTATATTTTGCTAGGGAACCCTAAAAAACTGGTATGGAGAATGAATTAGGCATCATCTAGTTACCTGATAACAAAACCAAACTTGACTGAAAGGTTCAAACTAATACGCCAGATTTTTTTTTCTGAGCGCCGAAGCTTTGTACTTTGACCCGGGGGGGGTCAAAGTACAAAGCTTCGGCGCTTCGTGGGGGGGCACCCCTCCCGTTGTCGCGGAGTTCTAACTGGCTACCGGGCGTTTTGGGCTAAAAATAATATGGTTATACTGATTTTGGTAGACTGTGTCCCATTCATTATGGAAAAGTATCGACATTCAAAAGTTACTAGTTTAAGAGAGTAAAATACGTTCCTATTTAATAAATATGATAAGTACAATAAGAAATAAATAAACACCTATGTGCCAGTACTGTACTTAGCATTTCTTTGTAATGCATTCGTCCTGTTCATCTTTGAATTAACTCGTAGTGACTTTTTTCGTTTATTGCGTTTGTTAGAAGTAACTATTTAGTAATCTGTGGCCATAGTGACGACTTGGCGAGATCAATTTTAGTTTATTTTCGAAAAATCACTGCACGTCACACGTCGCGCGTCGGGCGGGAAGAGCACTGGTATACATCCGTCGTCGGTAAGCGCCACCGCGCGACCACAGATTACTAAATAGTTACTTCGGCGCGACTAACGAAGACCGCGGAGTCGCGGCGCTTGCGGTTTTCGTAGGTATTTAGACATCATTAAATAGGAAAATAACACTACAACATCCACCTCAGCGATTTGTACTAGAAAAATGATTTATCTAAAGATTGGTATAAAATAAGGTCAATAAATTTGTACTAGAAAAATGATTTATCTAAAGATTGGTATAAAAATAAGGTCAATAAATGTATTATTTTAGGCACAGTATCGAAAATAAATTTCAAAAAGAGGCAACTTTGCATTGTTTATCTATCGAGCGAAGTTCGTCTGATTGTGTAACTGTAAGATCCTCAACTGCAACATATTTTTTTTTCAGAATTTTACGTAAATTTTTGAGTGATTCATATTGATTTTAAAAACAGCATTTGCGGTACAAGGAGCCCTTAAGATTTGGTATAGTTTTCATCCGGATTATAATGAAAATAATTCCTACACTGAAACTAAAAATAATTTTAATACATGAAACAGATAGTTCAAATGTACCTTTTAAGCTTCACGTTTAAGGCGTAATTAATACGTAATTAATATATAATACCTCAGATACGTTTTTATTTTTTTAATTAATACGTAATTTAATAAATTAAGTATACAGTAGGTCGCGACAAAATCTACGGTTAGTCCTACAATACTGAAACCACTTTCGCAATGCGATCCTTTGCTTTTCGTGGACATTTTCTATATACAAAGTTAAACAACGCTCTAAAAATTTTGGCGTTCTCTAGATATTCCTGCAAAAAAATACTAAGGAATGGCTACTTAGCTTAGCCTATCAAATTAAAATTTATAATAAGGTACCTAAAATTAGACAGTTTCATGTACAATTTACCGTGTGATAAAAGTACAGTAATTTTAAGACCAGAACCTAATAATCTATAAAAAGTACCTACGCTATATGAAAAACTAATACATTTTGCATTAACTGATCGCGTCCTTTCTTTCCGAGATAGTTATAATGCGCGCCACCAAAGAAGAGACTTGAAACACCACGTAAAATATATAAAAAACAAGTAGAAATTGTACGAAATAGTTATCCATAATATATAGATCTCCATAATCCTTTGCTTCTTTTGACATAAAGGTGTAGGTACACGTCGTAAATCATCTTTCTACTTTGTCTTTTAATGCTTTACGTGGTGTTTCAAGTCTCATCTTTAGTGGCACGCACTATAATTGGGTCACATTTTTCCCATATTTACATAAAGCCAATGAAGCCTAGGTCTTAAATTCTAGTAAATTTTTAAATTATATTTGCAGCCAAGTGAAAAACATGCACGCAAAAATGTGCAAAAAATCTTTGTACCAACAACATGAAGCTGAAGAAGAATCTCGAAAAAGAAATTGTATTTTCATAAATTGTTGTTTTATTTACCTGTTTTAATTCTCTATCATTCATCAGACTCTATTTCATAAGTCGTTTTTTACACTAACTAATCTGTCCAACTGTCAACTAATCTGTTCAAAATATATTTGAATTGTGCACTGGTAAGCACTAAAATTTAGCCACAACATGTTCGCTTTTACCTGAAAATTGCAAAGTGACGTCCATTTTTTTATTTGCAAAATATGACTCCTAAAAATGGAGTGTACGGTAATTTTGGGGAAAATTTGACATAATTCTGGCAACACTGGCATATAGTGACGGTCTGACATATCCGCTTTTGTGATTTGTTTTCAAATTCTATCTATAAGTTTGTCTCATACTCTCGATTTCCTCATAGAACTGATACCGGTTGGTGAAGTGGCATCATGTTCGGTCCGTGTGGAGGGCGCTGGTGGCGGCGAGCTGTCTGTAACTGTGCGCAGCCCACGGGGCGAAGTCCCCGTTCGCATGACTGGAGATTCCGTCTCCGGCCTCATAGCCAGCTTTACTCCGAGAAACGTCGGGCCACACACGCTGACGGCCCACTACAATAATCAGCCTGTGCCGGTGAGAATACCTAATTTATTAGAGTATGGGGTTGGATCATAAATCATATCTGAATATGAATGTGGGGAGTTCTTTGGGGTTATTTTTTTCTAGGAAACTAGGAAGTTTGAAACTACCTGACTCGTATGATTAGGTTCAGTTCACAATAAAGCTCGCAACTTTTGATTTGACAATAAACTTCCCCACATTCATATTTATCTCAAATTCATTTGTCTCAGTATAAAATAATAACACTTTATTATGTTAACCATTCCATTTTAACAGTCAATACTAACTACAAATAGGTACACAAGGTTTATTTCTATGAAAAAAAAATAATGGCAGTACCTACATGAGAAAAATAAGGAACATTTAAAAAAAAACAAAGACATAGGACTTATAATATACAGGAATTGTAGCATCTTATTCCACCAGCCCTGTTCCATCTTTGGTCAACCCGAGGCACGGCATGCTTTTACCATTATGTGGTAGACATTTCATATACTTAGTTGCGAATAAAATACTTGGCTTCCTTATTTATTAAGCTAAGGATTACAATTTTTAACCAATGTCTGTGTTTTCTGAGATCTATAATATGGAGAACTACAAGGCGAGATTGAATAGACATTGTTTAGGATTGAGTTTTCCAACCACAAATCCATTGTCAAATGGACATGGACGATGGATTGTCAGATGCTCCTAAATCTACAGTCTAAAAACTAAAAACTAAAAACTAGCCTAGTGCTAGTCGGTCTCGCACACCAAGGCCTGAGGATTCCATACCTTTGTGTATTTCAAATTTGTCTGGTTGAAGAAAAAACTCAACTTTGTAGCAGAAAAATGTTCCGACCCACTTTCCAACTGGTAATATCAATTTTGAAGCTGCAGATGTAAATTTGTATTTGCAAGAAAATATTTTTTATGTGATGTTTAAGTACAAATTATCAATTTTTGGGTTTTTTCCTTTACTTGTGCTGTGAGACCTTGCTTCTTATCAAATTTCAAGATTCAAGGTCAGACAGACAGACAATGAAGTAATCCTATAGGGGTTCCATTTTTTCTTTTAAAACAGGTTATACATAAATTAATATATTAAATAACAAAAAGAGTAGGTATACCTACATGTTCTCACCAGCTATCTTTAGCTACAAACGCATTGTAGGCAATGTTAAAATGACAGTATGTTTTCAGGGTACACCATTTGTCTGCAAAGCATATGATGGTAAACTAGTCAGTGTGTCTGGAGGAGTTTCGGCCCGAGTTGGCGTGCCTGTGCAGCTTGCAGTAGATGCCGCGCAGGCTGGCGAAGGGAACTTGGAGATCACGGTTGCTGCTCGTGGTCTTAACATACCTACTCAAGTGCATCCACAGGTACTTTATGGGTTCTTGACTATACAATAAGGATTTTTCCAAATAATATTTGTTACTTTCCACACCTGTATATTAAGAAAATAATATTTCAGTCATAATTATTCATTACTAGATTTTGCCAGCGGCTTCGCTTGCATGAACATAGTTCCTATGACTCTTTGAGGGTGCACGTGCAGCATGTACAAAAGTAGCCTATATGTTAATCCAGGTCCTAATCTGTCTACCTACCAAATTTCAGCCAGATCTGTTCAGTAGTTTTTGCCTGAAAGAGTAACAAACATCCATAACAAACTTTCGTGTTTATAATATTAGTAGGAAATTATCAAATATGTTTTTGGTTCATAAATTACTTAAAGATTATTTTATTGCCAAAACTAATTTAAATTAGATAATTGTACTGCTGAAAACTAAAAATTTGTGGCAAAATTTTTGATTTTGTTATATCAAACATAACCTAAAGTGATACAGTCATAATATTATTTAAAATTGATTTAACAATTTTACTACATACTTAAATTACATAGTTTAATATTAATTGCCATTTTTTTTTGTATTTACCAACAGAAAATAAAGATTAGACATAATAGGGATAACGACAGTATCAGAAATAAATTATGAACTCTTGATCACTACATTGCCCTCCTACTTAAACTTAAAACCTTACTTGTTTTGTTCAATGTCTTCGATTTTTAATTCACCAAAATCGCAAAATGAGTACATAAATGATGCTGCAAAACTATGACGTCACGCCTAGGTATTTCAAAAATTTTTAGAACAAAATGTCGTTTTTGACAAATGATAAAAAGTAAATCAGATGACTAGCATTCGTCATCCCTATTTCTGATTGCCACACTGATTGACATCAGTTTGACACACCATCTAGTGAACTCACAAGATGGTGTTTTTTACCACCTCCATGGCATAATTGTTAAGTCTATTAGCTTCACATCAAGATGTCGCTGGTTCTATTCCCGGCAGAGACTAACTTTGTATGACTCGGTTTGGTTGGTGGAAAGGCATTTTCTAAGCCCGCCTGGCCTAGTTACCACCATCTTATCTAAGTCTTGCCACCAACCAATGTTAACAGCATTTATGTCTTCCGGCTTGAAGATAAGATAGCGAAATGCGGTGGGGAATCTTGGTAAGCCCGCTTCCATCTTCGGCATCATCGTCACTTACCATCAGGTAAGATGATGCCAAGGGCTTACCAATTGTAGATTAAATTTTATAAATTTTTTGTATTAAAAATACAAAGCTAACAAGATTTTGAAAATAAAAAGTCATTTCATTCATATAAGCTCATATACGTCCCCACCGAGGGGCTCGAGCCTGAATTAGGGCGATCGGGCCTTAGTCGACCATGCGGGCCCAGTGCGGGTTTGTCAACTTCACACACAACCTGCGAGTTTCTTCGCAGGCGTTTGCAGGTTTCCTCACGATGTTTTCCTTCACCGTAAGAGCGTCGGATATACGTACATATGAAATGTAAATTCGAAATCACATTGGTAGGTGGCAGGTTCGAACCACGACCTCCGGACAGAAGGCGGCGGCCCTAGCCATTACGCCACTGACGCTCTACCGACGAAATAATAAGTATTTACTTACCCATTTTAAGTTAATTTTAAAACATCTTGTTTTACTTACAGGGCAATGCCAGATTCACTGTTTCATTCACACCCACGGAAGCTTGTGATCATGTTGTGAATGTTTCTTTTAATAAGGTAAATTTGTTTTTCTGCAACTTGTTTTTAATATTTTTGAATAAGGATTAAGTGATATATTCTTGTGAATAACTTGCCCCCGCTTCAAGTGTCCCCTAGTCAGTATTAGTAAATTCGTATCTAAAATTAATGAATTCCTAAAAAAAATAATAAATTAGTTTTGTATATGAATGAAGACGAGGCATTGATTGGAACAGTTGTCTCTGTTTATTTCTTTACGTGTAAATAGTAAAGGAAATAACAACACCTTTGCACTTTTTCAATATTTTTTCGTTCAATTAAGAGGTTTGTGAAACTGCGACTTTTCATACAAACGGCGTTAACCATTTTCACTTCTTAAATGTTAATCGATTTGGACAAATTTTTGATAGGTTGTCAGTCAGAACAAAAGCTAGGCTTATACGTTTTTGTTTTTTCGATAAAGTTAATAAGTTTATTTTATTGTCGTTCACGTGTTTTCATACAAAATTAATTTCGGCCATTTTTTGTTTATTTATAATCAGTAATTTAAAAAACGAAACGTAAAAACCTAGCTTTTGTTCTGACTGACAACCTATCAAAAATTGGTCCAAATCGGTTAACATTTAAGAGGTCAAAATCGTTAACGCCGTTTGTATGAAAAGTCGCAGCTTTACTATCCTCTTAAAAACTACAATTAATTTTAAAAAATCCAACTGGCATATTGAAGTGTATGCTTAGACTAATCAACAAAGAAAATTAAGAAGTTTAAATTGGTCTGTTTAGCCTATAGAATGCAAATCTGTTTTAGAAGAGGTTTCCTTGATATATTTTATTCTGTTATAAAAGCTAACGAATCGTGTTTCTGTAACTGACAATATTAAGTCATTGAAATGAAAAATCAGGTTATAAAATATCAATTTTTAGTCATTATCATATCAGCCGAAGGACGTCCGCTGCTGGACATAGGCCTCCCCCAAGGATTTCCACGACGAACGGTTCTGCGATGTCCGAATCCAGCGGCTTCCCGTGACCTTCACCAGCTCATCGCTTCACCGCGTGGGAGGCCTGCCTAAGCTACGTTTTCCGGTGCGCGGTCGCCACTCGAGAACTTTACTGCCCCAACGGCCATCTGTTCTACGAGCTATGTGCCCGCCCACTGCCACTTAAGTTTAGCAATTCTGAGAGCTATGTTGGTTACTTTGGAGTTTGGTTCTCCTACGGATCTCCTCGTTTCTGATTCGATCACGTAGAGAAACTCCCAGCATAGCACGCTTCATTGCCCTTTGGGTGACCTTGGGCCTTCTTATTAGGCCCATGTCTCAGTTCCGTATGTCATCACTGGCAACACACACTAGTCGAAGACCTTGGTCTTAAGACACTGCGGTATCTGGGACGTAAAGATATTGCAAAACTTCTCGAACGCTGCCCAGCCGAGTTGGATTCTCTTTCTTGAAGTTCGACCTACCTAACAGGACTGCTTGACACATATTCGGTAACAAATAAATATCCTAATGAGTGATTATTTTTAGATGCGCGTCCCGGGCTGTCCGCTAGTAATCGAGGTATCCGAAGGCAGCGGCAGCGGCGCCCGCGTCACGCTGCCGGGGCCTGTGCCTCTTCACCAGCCAGCCGCGCTCACACTGCACCATCCAGCCGCCACGCTCGACCAAATTGAAGTCAATGTTGAGGGTAAGTGCTTATAAAGTAACAATCCTAATTTCAATAATAAGAATACCGAAAAACATTTCTGATGAAGCTTTCACCTGGCACATCTGCTAAGCAACAATAAGTTATCAGTATTTCTGTGATAGCTTTGGATTCCACTGCAAAATTTCACTTCGAATGTGGTCCTATTATACCAAATGTCCTATTAAACCCTCATATCTAAAGTCTAAAAAGCAATATAAAGTAATATATAATACTAAGAAAAATATTTTTAAGAACTGCGGGTGAAAATTATTGTTTTAAGGGTCCCGTACCCAAAGGGTAAAAGCGGGACCCTATTACTAAGACTCCGTTGTCCGTCCGTCTTTCACCAGCCTGTATTTCATGAACCGTGATAGCTAGACAGTTGATATTTTTACAGATGATGTATTTCTGTTGCCGCTATAACAACAAATAATAAAAATTAGGATAAATGATATAATAAGTATCCATACAAAAAACGTGTTTTTTTTTAAACATGAAGAAACTAGCGCTATCTAGTATAATGGTACGGAACCCTCTATACTAGCGCCATCTAGTATGACGGTACGGAATCCTTTCTACTAGCGCCATCTAGTTTGATGGTACGGAACCCTTTGTGTGCGGTTCTGAATCGCACTTGACCGATTTTTTTTTGTTTTTTTTTTACCCTTGTAGCAAACTGCTACTCTGCCTCGATTTCCAGTTTTTTTGCGCATACTGACCATTGTAACAGGTCTTTGAATGTCATCAATGACCAGCTAGTTAGTATAAGTTGTGCCAACTGGATGGGTCCAAAATTTTGCAGTGGGATCTCATATTATGTAACATCTCATATTATGGAACATGTAATTAAATAGTTTAAGTCTGGAAAGCACCGTAGTGCATTATGTTTATTATATTGAATGTACCCTTTAATTTTTGTCTATTTTAATAACAATATTACGCCTGTAGCTCAAATGCTCAAAAACAATATTTAAAGTTTTACTTTTTTATATAAGTATTTGTCATTGTGCTCAAAACTGTAAAATTTTTTACTTTAATTTATGAACCTCCAGGTCTATTTATAACTAAATGTATATAATTAAACTATATATGTATGACTGTTTGTGTTCTAACAAATAAATAAAAAAAAATAATTATGAAGCTCGGCTTGAAACTGACCATTATAAGCTATGACAGATAATGCCTACAGGTTGACAGCCAATGCTAGTGATGTTACCATCATCATTTCAATATCATGATTATTTTCTTGCAGGTCGGTATAGATGAAACAGTTAGGAGAACAGTAAACGAAATTAAAATCAAAACTGCTTGAAGGAATGATTAAATTAAAAAGATATATAAAGTAAAATTTAGGACTAGGAAATGCTAGAGCTTACTAAACGAAAAACTAGATTTTATTGCTTTGCCATACTAACTATGAACCACCTTTTAACATTGCTTGATAGTTTAAAATTTAAAAGGAATAACGTGTTAAAATGTATACTTTAGGCAAAGTATATATATAACTACTAACATATAGTATGGACATTCCCTGCCGCTCTCTAGATTGCGACCTCACCCCCTCGTTACGCAGATTGATACAGTTTGGTTGTCGAACGTATAGGATTTCGCCGTGATTTTGTTTGCTCCGTCATTTGTTTTTAAAAATGTCATTTCACGACCGTTTGTATGCAGTGTCCGGGGTGTGCTTTAGGTATTATTAATGGCTACTTTATTGCATGTATTCCGTTTTTTAAGATTTCTTAGAACTTAAGCGACAGACGCAAAAACAAGCATCTTAAATTATAGAACTAGTAGAAGCTAGCATATGGAATGATCTTGAATTGGTATTTGGATTGTTGCTATTGGTATAAATTTAAATTTCAGGTATAAAATAACAAGGCGTTAAATTCACAGTAACATTCATTCGACGGATTAAAAAGCTCATCCGCTTCGCCCTAACTCCTAACAAAACTCCCAAAAATAGAGTGGAAAAATAGAATGATTTCTAATCAACCAGCTGGGGTCAAAACAATCTCTAATGCCTCTACATATAGGTAAATAGGGCTTACCAATTACGAATTTAAAAAAAAATCTATTTTTAAAAACCGGGTTTAAGATCTTTATTCTATTCTTCATTCGGTGTAGGAGCTTACAAAAACTAGTGTCAAAATATCTTGATACTTAATCTGGGGTAGATGTTTAGGCGTTATTTCGAAAATAGGAGCGTTTGAGTCTATAAAGTGTAGGACATCATAAGTAAGTTGGGGGTAGGAAGTTAGGGCGTGGCGGTGAGCTGAGTATACCGGGCGCGCAGGTCCGAATGGCGCGTCGGTGCCGGCGGCGGTGTCCTCGGCGGGCCCGGGCGTGTTCCGGGCGGAGTTCGTGCCGAGAGCCGTGGGGGAGCACCGGCTCAATGTACTGGTGGACTCCAACCCGATTCCGGCTAGCCCGTTCCATTTGAAGGTGAGACTGAACGAAGAATCCTTTTCCTTTTATTTACGTAAAAGTGAACTATTAACAGTTTTTTTTCAGTTTTAAAGATTCACAAACTCCGATTAAATTAAACCGCCTCCGTGGCGTAATGGTTAAGTCCATTAGCTTCACATCAAAAGGTCGCGGGTTCGATTCCCGGCGGAGTCTAAATGTGTAGGCCTTGGTTTGGTTGGTGAAAGGGCTAGCTACCACCATCCTATCTAAGTCTTGCCGCCAACATCCGCCAAGCATCAATGTTAACAGCATTCATGTGTTCCGGCTTATAGATAATATAGCCAGTTCCCGAATGCGTTGGGGAATCTTGATAAAACCGCTTCCATCTTCGGCATCATCATGACTTACCATCAGGTGAGACGATGTCAAAGGTTTATGATGTCGGCTGATATGATTATGACATAATACTTTGTTTTCCATAAAGTATTCGATTTTTTAATTATCAAATAAAATCACAAAATCGTTACATACTAATATTATAGATGAGAAAGTTTGTGTTTGTGAGTGCAGCAGAACTAATTTACTGTTATTACCCATAACAGTAAATTAGTTCATAAATGAAGCCTTAAAACTAAAAACATTTTTAGAAAATAATTTCGTATTTAAAAGATGTCAAAAAGTAAATCAAATGACTATCAGTCATCATCCTTATTAGCTCATCATATTCTAAGTTGTACATTCCATTTTTTTAGGTGTACGATGTCACAGCTATAAGAGTGAAAGACGTGGCACATGGAACAGTCGGAAAACCTGTCACTTTTCTGGGTAAATATTTACTGCTGTCTTAAAACTTTTAACAACGAACCTGAATATTAAAATTAATACATGACATGAAGAATATTCACAAACCTTGCATTATTTCTAAATCAATGTGATGTCCACAGTGGAAACAATGGCAGCTGGCCCCGGGAACCTGGAAGTGACAGTGAATGGGGGGCGAGTCCCAACAGCTGCGGCCGCCCAAGGAGCCCACACTTATGCCATTAGCTTCACTCCGCGAGATCCCCGACCTCACACCGTGGAGCTGCGATTCAATGGCGATCATGTGCCTGGTGAGTCAACTATTTGCAGTAACATTAGACATGCTGTAGAAATGATGCCAGCAGCTGGTCCCAGGGATCTGGAAGTCACAGTCAATAAGGGGCGACTCCTAACAGCTGCGCCGCGCAAGGAGATGCCATTAGTAGCGAGATCCCCGACCTCACACCGTGGAGCTGCGATTCAATGGCGATCATATGCCTGGTGAGGCAACTATTTGCAGTAACATTAGACATGCTGTAGAAATGATGCCAGCAGCTGGTCCCAGGGATCTGGAAGTCACAGTCAATAAGGGGCGACTCCTAACAGCTGCGCCGCGCAAGGAGATGCCATTAGTAGCGAGATCCCCGACCTCACACCGTGGAGCTGCGATTCAATGGCGATCATGTGCCTGGTGAGTCAACTATTTGCAGTAACATTAGACATGCTGTAGAAATGATGCCAGCAGTTGGTCCCAGGGATCTGGAAGTCACAGTCAATAAGGGGCGACTCCTAACAGCTGCGCCGCGCAAGGAGATGCCATTAGTAGCGAGATCCCCGACCTCACACCGTGGAGCTGCGATTCAATGGCGATCATGTGCCTGGTGAGTCAACTATTTGCAGTAACATTAGACATGCTGTAGAAATGATGCCAGCAGTTGGTCCCAGGGATCTGGAAGTCACAGTCAATAAGGGGCGACTCCTAACAGCTGCGCCGCGCAAGGAGATGCCATTAGTCGCGAGATCCCCGACCTCACACCGTGGAGCTGCGATTCAATGGCGATCATGTGCCTGGTGAGTCAACTATTTGCAGTAACATTAGACATGCTGTAGAAATGATGCCAGCAGTTGGTCCCAGGGATCTGGAAGTCACAGTCAATAAGGGGCGACTCCTAACAGCTGCGCCGCGCAAGGAGATGCCATTAGTAGCGAGATCCCAGACCTCACACCGTGGAGCTGCGATTCAATGGCGATCATGTGCCTGGTGAGTCAACTATTTGCAGTAACATTAGACATGCTGTAGAAATGATGCCAGCAGTTGGTCCCAGGGATCTGGAAGTCACAGTCAATAAGGGGCGACTCCTAACAGCTGCGCCGCGCAAGGAGATGCCATTAGTAGCGAGATCCCAGACCTCACACCGTGGAGCTGCGATTCAATGGCGATCATGTGCCTGGTGAGTCAACTATTTGCAGTAACATTAGACATGCTGTAGAAATGATGCCAGCAGTTGGTCCCAGGGATCTGGAAGTCACAGTCAATAAGGGGCGACTCCTAACAGCTGCGCCGCGCAAGGAGATGCCATTAGTAGCGAGATCCCAGACCTCACACCGTGGAGCTGCGATTCAATGGCGATCATGTGCCTGGTGAGTCAACTATTTGCAATTACATTATATATGCTGTAGAAATGATGCCAGCTAATCCCAGGAGTCTGGAAGTCACTGTTAATAAGGGGCGACTCCTAACAGCTGCGCCGCGCAAGGAGATGCCATTAGTCGCGAGATCCCCGACCTCACACCGTGGAGCTGCGATTCAATGGCGATCATGTGCCTGGTGAGTCAACTATTTGCAGTAACATTAGACATGCTGTAGAAATGATGCCAGCAGTTGGTCCCAGGGATCTGGAAGTCACAGTCAATAAGGGGCGACTCCTAACAGCTGCGCCGCGCAAGGAGATGCCATTAGTAGCGAGATCCCAGACCTCACACCGTGGAGCTGCGATTCAATGGCGATCATGTGCCTGGTGAGTCAACTATTTGCAGTAACATTAGACATGCTGTAGAAATGATGCCAGCAGTTGGTCCCAGGGATCTGGAAGTCACAGTCAATAAGGGGCGACTCCTAACAGCTGCGCCGCGCAAGGAGATGCCATTAGTAGCGAGATCCCAGACCTCACACCGTGGAGCTGCGATTCAATGGCGATCATGTGCCTGGTGAGTCAACTATTTGCAATTACATTATATATGCTGTAGAAATGATGCCAGCTAATCCCAGGAGTCTGGAAGTCACTGTTAATAAGGGGCGACTCCTAACAGCTGCGCCGCGCAAGGAGATGCCATTAGTAGCGAGATCCCCGACCTCACACCGTGGAGCAAATGGCGATCATGTGCCTGGTGAGTCAACTATTTGCAGTAACATTAGACATGCTGTAGAAATGATGCCAGCAGCTGGTCCCAGGGATCTGGAAGTCACAGTCAATAAGGGGCGACTCCTTACAGTTGCGCCGCGCAAGGAGATGCCATTAGTCGCGAGATCCCCGACCTCACACCGTGGAGCTGCGATTCAATGGCGATCATGTGCCTGGTGAGTCAACTATTTGCAGTAACATTAGACATGCTGTAGAAATGATGCCAGCAGTTGGTCCCAGGGATCTGGAAGTCACAGTCAATAAGGGGCGACTCCTAACAGCTGCGCCGCGCAAGGAGATGCCATTAGTCGCGAGATCCCAGACCTCACACCGTGGAGCTGCGATTCAATGGCGATCATGTGCCTGGTGAGTCAACTATTTGCAGTAACATTAGACATGCTGTAGAAATGATGCCAGCAGCTGGTCCCAGGGATCTGGAAGTCACAGTCAATAAGGGGCGACTCCTAACAGCTGCGCCGCGCAAGGAGATGCCATTAGTCGCGAGATCCCAGACCTCACACCGTGGAGCTGCGATTCAATGGCGATCATGTGCCTGGTGAGTCAACTATTTGCAGTAACATTAGACATGCTGTAGAAATGATGCCAGCAGTTGGTCCCAGGGATCTGGAAGTCACAGTCAATAAGGGGCGACTCCTAACAGCTGCGCCGCGCAAGGAGATGCCATTAGTCGCGAGATCCCAGACCTCACACCGTGGAGCTGCGATTCAATGGCGATCATGTGCCTGGTGAGTCAACTATTTGCAGTAACATTAGACATGCTGTAGAAATGATGCCAGCAGCTGGTCCCAGGGATCTGGAAGTCACAGTCAATAAGGGGCGACTCCTAACAGCTGCGCCGCGCAAGGAGATGCCATTAGTAGCGAGATCCCCGACCTCACACCGTGGAGCTGCGATTCAATGGCGATCATGTGCCTGGTGAGTCAACTATTTGCAAAACCAATGTATGAAGGCGAGCTGATGAAATGATGCAAGCCGGTCCCGGTAACCTGGAAGTTTGTACTATCGAAAAAAAGATAGTATATAAAAGCGTCAAAGTTAGTGTCGGTGTAGTACTTGTCCATAAATAAAATAAGAAAAAAATAAAACTGGCCAATTGTGAATCGTACTGGAGGAGACCGAACTGAATTTAAAAAAAAAAACATATTTGCTGTCGCTCTCTTTGATATATTGATTGTTCCCTCGATGCGCCAGTCCTAATCACACGTGGCTAGTATTTTTATTCCGATTTTCCGAATTGGTGGACATTTACAGTGGTACAAAATTATTTTAAATCTCGTATGTCTTCCACAGACACTGTACAGTCAACCGCACCTCAGTGTGATAAAACTACCAAACTGGTCTACGTAAAAGCTCGTCTCTATATGTAAGAAGTTTTCTTTAAAGCGCAGTTCAGCTTGCACTGGGTAATGTTACCATTGACATGCGGTTGATCGTATTTTTTAAGTCCTTGGCATCATCTCACCTGTGGGTAATTGACTATGATGCCGAAGATGATAGCGGGCTTACCAAGATTCCCCAACGCAATGGGGAACTGGCTATTTTATCTTCAAGCTGGAACACATCAATGTTGTTATCATTGATGTTTGGCGGCAAGACTTAGATAAGATAGTGGTAGCTAGCCAGGCGGGCTTAGAAAATGCCAACCAAACCGAGTCTTGCAAACTTAGACTCCGCTGGGAATTTAATCCGGGACCTTCTGATGTGAAGCTTTATAGGCTTAACCATGGCAAAGTATATATATGAGTACTAATATACAGTATGGACACTCCCTGCCGCTCTCTAGATTGCGACCTCACCCCCTCGTCACCCATATTGATACAGATTGGTTGTCGAACGTATAGGATTTCGCCGCCATTTTGTTTGTTCAGTCATTTCTTTTTTGAAATGTCATTTCAGGCCCGTTGTATGAAGTGTCCGGGGTGTGACCATGGTCAAAAAGCGTATGATAGAACCGTAAGAAAAAATGGGTTTTTTTTAACAGGCAGTCCATTCGTGTGCCACGTGTCGGCGCCGGCCCGCGTGATCGGGGCGGGTGCCTCCGAGTCTCCGGACAAGGTGTCGGTAGGAGACGCCTACACGTTCAGCGTTGACTCACCTGCCTCGCCGCACGTGGAAGTGCTGGGCCCTGCCAGGAGACCCGTGCCGGTGCAGGTGATGTAACGATGCTAACTATCTGCGTCAGTGTTCCCGATTCCTATAATTTGGGGATCTCAAGGCAAGAGCGAATAGGCATTATTTGAGTTTGCGTGTACCATCCTCGACTGCATCATCACTTACCATCGGGTGAGTTGCAGTCAAACGCACTCAAATTTTTAATAAAAAAAAGTTCGTTCGCTAAATTAGCTGCACAAAAAAAAACGTTTCATAAACGCCGGCTCGCGTCAAAGGGGCCGCCCTGAGTTCAGTCGCGGTGCCGCCGACGTTACATCCGCACGGGGTCGCGCGAATCTTGTTCAGTCTTTAATTATTTAGGCGACGATTTTATAGATACTTCGATAAGCAGTGAACGCGATTATAATTAATGATAAATTATAAATTTTTTCGTTATTTTTTTTTATCTTTCAACACATTTCCAGAACTCCGCTCGGGTGTATTGAAACAGATTCCCCGAACTTACTTTACTGAGGTCAGTTATATCTTCTTATCGTGTGGTACAATTAACAGTGCTATCCAAGTTGCCTGATGTTCCACTTGGCCTTACCCGCGGTCAAGTGTAGGGCATTTAGATTTACACCTACGGATGTGTGCAACGCGACCTTCATACGCATCTGGAATCCTCACGCTGGCAGGTTTCCTCACGATGTTTCCTTCACCGTTAAAGCAATCGATAAGTATATGTACTAAAGTTTCGATAAACTCATTGGGACATTGGCTGTCCGGATTTGAAACCGGGACCTCTGGTTAGGAAGACCGGGTCTTTACAGGTTGAGCCACCGACGCAGTTAGTTAGTTATATGCAGACTGTTGCAAGAGCGTCGGTGGCGTAACGGTTACGGCCGCTACCTCCTGTCCGGGAGGCTGTGGTTTGAATCCTGCCACGTACCAATGAATTTCGATTTCATATGTACGTTTATCCTACGCTCTTACGGTGAAGGAAAACATCGTGAGGAAACCTGCACACGCCTGCGAAGAAACTCGAAGGTTGTGTTTGAAGTCGAACAACCCGCACTGGGCCCGCGTGGTCGATTTAGGCCCGATCGCCCTAATTCAGGGTAGGCTCGAGCCCCTCGGTGGGGACGTATATGAGCTGATAAGATGAAGATGCAGACTGTTGACTCGACTGTGGGATATTTATTTAACAAGTTTTTTTGTTAACTGGTCACATGTTAAACACTGAAGAATCTCGAATGGACATCATCATCATCATGTCGGCTCATATACGTCCCCACCGAGGGGCTCGAGCCTGCCCTAAATTAGGGCGATTGGGCCTTAGTCGACCACGCGGGCCCAGTGCGGGTTGGTCGACTTCAAACAGTGCAGGTTTCCTCACGATGTTTTCCTTCACCGTCAATCGACACCTACCTACCTAGTGAATTTGCTAATGGCTCTTTGTTTACTGGTCACACTGAAGAATCTTTTTTTTTTCACATTTGGTAAACCCTTGATAACATTAGAAACAAGATTGTGAACCGAAGATTCTTTATCAACTTTTTACGTGTTAAAAGACTAACACATTTGTGTCTCTTGCAGGTTTCAGCTGAAGAAACAATAGGGGAGAATGAGGCCAGCAAGAGGTACACAATCTCTTTCGTGCCCGTTGACGTTGGTGATCACAGCATTGAGGTATGTTTTAACCGCCTCCGTGGCGTAACGGTTAAGTCCATTAGCTACACATCAATAGGTCGCGGGTTCGATTCCCGGCGGAGTGTAACTTTGTAAGACTCGTTTTGGTTGGTGAAAGGGCTAACTACCGCTTATCTAAGTCTTGCCGCCAAACATCAATGCTAACAACATTGATGTGTTCCGGCTTTAAGATAAGATAGCCAGTTTCCCATTGCGTTGGGGAATCTTGGTAAGTCCGCTTCCATCTTCGGCATCATCGCCACTTAACATCAGGTGACATGATGTCAAAGGCTTACCAATTGTGGATAAAAAAATATTTTTTTTTTATTTACTTACCTTATGATTGGTTCTTTCGTTCGATTTTTGTCAATGAGGATGACGACAGCATCAGAAATAAATTATGAACTCTTGATTACTTAATTGCCCTCCTACTTAAACTTCGGGAAAACCTTACTCGTTTGGTTTTTCATCAAGTCTTCGATTTTTAATTCACCAGAATCACAAAACGAGTACATAAATGACGCTGTAAAACTATGACGTCACGCCTAGGTATTTCAAACATTTTTAGAACAAAATTTCGTTTTTGACAGATGATAAATTGTAACTCAGGTGACTAGCATTTGTCATCCCTATTATTCATTACGATACCTCAGCGTCTAGCGCATGTATTGCTTTTTACTGACTGATCAATAGGGGATCGGACTGTTAGTCATATGAGTTACTATTTAAGATCTGTCTAAAACGAAATTTTGTTCTAAAAATGTTTGAAATACCCACAAGTGACGTCATAGGTTTTTAAGCGTCATTGACGAACTTTTTTTCTAAGCTACGGCACAATTTTATGTATCTACCCACTATTTACATTTAAGCTTAGATATAAGCTTATAGCTTTTTATTATTTTTTGTTTTCTTTTTGTGTATCAATTGTAATGTTGTTTTGTATATATTTTTTTATCTATGTATCTAATTTGATCAATTAAAAATTGAAGACGTTATGGAAAAACAATACGAGTAAGGTTTTTTGAAACTTCAAGAGGAGAACAATTTAGGAAATCATATTTCAGATTTTATCTTTGATGCAGTCTGATCCCCTATTGTTCACAAGAACTTAAGGGCAAAAAACTGCTGGAATTTGAACAGTTTCCAGCTGAAATTATAACGCAGTACTATCAGTCTCTTATTAAACTGTTGTGTTTTGACAACCAATATTATCTTATTCAAGGTCATCCATAGGGCAATGGATAACGCTATGCTCGGAGTTACTTTGCGTAATCGAATCAGAAACGAGGAGACCCGTAGGAGAACCAAAGTAACCGACAAGGCTCTCAGAATTGCTAAACTTAAGTTGCAGTGGGCGGGGCACATTGCTCGAAGAACAGATGGCCGTTGGGGCAGTAAAGTTTTCGAAGGGCTACCGCGCACCGGAAAATGTAGTGTAGGCAAGCCTCCCACTCGGTGGACCGAAGATCTGGTGAAGGTCGCGGGAAGCTGCTGGATGCGGGCAGCGCAGAACCGGTCGTTTTGAAAACCTTGGGAGAGGGCTTTATCCAGCAGTGCACGTCCTTCGGCTGATATGATGATGATGATTATCATATTGAAGTAAAAACTTCTTTAGGTGCTTTGGGCACCAGGAACACTCGGATGGTCAAAACTTATAAAATTGTATTTGAGATGGGAAAAAACCACGGACTCGCGACACGCTTACCGTTACGTTACCTGTTACCGTTACCAGGAACACTCAGAGGGTCAAAACTTAAAAAAAACTGTAAATAGTTTTCACTTCTGTCGGCAAATCCGCAGTGGTTATGTTAGGTTTATTACTAACTGTCTACACATACACGCATCCCCACGCACGCACACCCCCACGCACGCGCACACACACACACACACACACACACACACACACACACATTGTTGAAGTTCCTATGTAAATATATAGAGCAATGGTTGTGAAGCTTAGCTTTGCATTATATGATTGAAGGCGTTTCTTGTAAAGCGTTCACTTTTCCTTGGTACTCAATACAGTATACATCGTATTCTTGATTTTTATTCAAAATTCACCAAAAACTACTCCGAAATCATATACACACATTGCACATGCATTTTTTACTTACCCTTATTTTGTTTAATCCTCACTAAAAATGGTCAGTTGACATCGCAAATTTTGTTCTTATCTCTGCTCGCTGACTGCTAAGATACGAGTATACAGGCTTTTTCCAGCCTAGTTTAGTAGCCAGAGTTCTAATAAGTAGATCTAAGATGTACAACTTGAATTAAGACCTTGTTTTTCTAACTTGTAAACTTTTTAAGTAGTAAATTTATTTATTTACTACTAACTTTTGCCCGCGGCTTCGCCCGCGTGGCCATAGTTTTTATGACTGTGTTTGAGGGTGAGTCGGCTCGCGAGCGTGGACATGAGTTTTCTCTAGATCCCTCGGGAACGATGTCATGATATGCTAATTAGTAAATTTTATCATTTCCCACCCCCTCAACCATTTCTGTGCCAAAAAATCACAACAATCCATTAGTCCGTTGCGATGTTAAAGAAATTAACAAAAAAAGGATATATTTTCAGTTCCCTCAGGAACTGCATCGGGCTATGCTATTTTCACGGGATAAAAAGTAGCCTATGTCCTTCCTCGTGACACAGGCTACCTGCATGCCAAATTTCATTAAGATTGGTCAAGGCGTTGAAGCGTGAAAAGGTAACAAACAAACACATTTTCACATTTATAATATTATAGTAAGGATTATTGTTTATTTTTTAATTTAAACTGTTTCAGTCCGCTAATAGTGTCTCTCCCCTGTCCCGCAGGTGCGTGCGGGCGCTATGGGTGGCCACGTGGAGGGCAGCCCGTTCCTAGTGAAGGCGTACAGCGCGTCTCGCGTCTCAGTCACTGACATTTCACCCGGAGTCGTCGGCAAGCCTGTCTCGTTCACCATCAACGCTTCTCACGCTGGTCAGTCAAACTTCGACCATTCTCTTCCTCTATCTCTTATCGTGTGACACAATTAACCGTGCTATCCAAGGGAAAGACGGCGGTTGCCTGGAGTGCACTTAACATCTTAACCACCTCCGTGGCGTATTGGTTAGTCAATTCGCTTCACAACAGGCGGTCGCGGGTTCGATTCCCGGCGGGATCAACTTTGTAAGATTCGGTTTGGTTGGTTGTAGGGCATTTTCTATGCCCGCCTGTCTAGCTACCACCATCTTATCTAAGTCTTGCCGCCAAACATCAGTGTTAACAACATTGATGTGTTCCGGCTTGAAGATAAGTTGGCTAGTTCTCTATTGCATTGTGGAATCTTGGCAAGCCCGCTTTCAGCTTCGGCATCATCGTTACTTACCATCAGGTGAGATGATGCCAACGGCTTATCAATTGTGAATAAATAATAAAAAAACACCCGCGGTCACGTTTAAGGCATTTAGATTTACACCTAAGGACATGTGAAATGCGACCATCATACACATCTAGAATCAGATATGCAGGTCTCCTAACGATGTTTTCCTTCACCGTTACAGCAATCGGTAAGTAAGTGTACGTAAACTTCGAAAAACTCATTAGTACATTGGTTGTTCGGATTTGACCCCAGGACCTCTGGTTAGGAGGACCGAATCTCTTTTATGACACAACATGAATAAGTGATAAGTGATTCTAAAACTATTGTAAGACCTTTTATACTTACCTTCATCATGTCAGCTCATATACGTCCCCACCGAGGGGCTCGAGCCTACCCTGAATTAGGGCGATCGGGCCTTAGTCGACCACGCGGGCCCAATGCGGGTTGGTCGACTTCACATACAACCTTCGAGTTTCTTCGCAGGTGTGTTGTGCAGGTTTCCTCACGATGTTTTCCTTCACCGTTAAAGCAATCGGAGATTATATGTACGTAAGTTACGAAAAACTCATTGGTACATTGGCCGTCCGGATTTGAACCCGGCACCTCTGGTTAGGACGACCGAGTCGTTACCGGTTGAGCCACCGACGCTTGTACTTACCTTATTTAAAAGCTAATAAAGCATTCTATTCTATAAAATACAGTGATAACAAAATAAAAGCATTCAACTCTCTATACTCATAAAAACAACAGACAAGCAAAACAAAATAAAGATTTACAGCTTATTTACGAACTAGCTGTGCCCGTGACTTCGTCCGTGTAGAGGTTTTGAAAATTCCCACGGGAACTTTTGAATTTTCCAAGATAAAAAGTATCCTATATGTTAACCCGGGCTATAAGGAACCACCATACATAATTTCATCAAAATCGGTCTGGTTGTTTTTGCATGATGCGCCAACATACAGACAGACAGACAAAAATTCCAAAAGTTGTTGTTTTGGCCTCTATATTGTTAGTAATGTCCACGACAGTTATTATTTTCCAAAAATATTTCATGGGCCCCGTTACAGTTTTATTATATTTAATATTTCAGGTAAAACGAAATAATTGCACTACCTTGATGTCAAATTTTCCTGTTTTCTTCACTTTTAATGACAATCTTTACATTAATTAATGTATCAAAAACTCCTTAAATAACAAATCTATCTACACGTACTAAAACTATGTTGTTATTAAGCTTCACCGTTAAACTATGATTACTCAAAACTTGAGTTTTAATGCTCTTTTTCTCATCATGACATTGCATATTGAGCACTTAACCGGTGCTGCCAAAATACCCTCGACACTTTGATACACAATTGGCTGACTACATTTGTTTACTATATAAAAAATAATGGGTCTGCTACCTGCAAAAATAAAAAAAAATTGTTTACTAGCTGTTGGTGTCTTCGAGGGTGCGCAGTGCGCGAGCCGCAAGCGGCTCGCGAGCGTTTCAAAAAGTAGCCTATGTGTAAATTCAGGTCCTAATCTGTCTACCTACCAAATTTCAGCCAGATCCGTTCTGTAGTTTTTGCGTGATAGAGTAACAAACATACATCCGTATATTCTTACAAACTTTCGCGTTTATAGTAGGATATTTAGTAGGATTTATAACGCGTTGTTCAGTGATTAAAAACCCTTTTATTTGCAGGAGCTGGCAACTTAGAAATAATTGTTGCTGTCAACGGAAGAAATGTGCCTAACTATGTTCAAAGTGAAGGAAACGCCAGATTCAAAGTAAGCTTTTTTATTAACTGATCCTTTATATCCTTTACAGACTTATATATTATAGACAGCAGACAGCCCAAAAATGAAAGTTAAAAAGACTAAAACCCGACTACGGAAAAGTATGAAAACATGAGTTTCCCGCCTGAAATTATAGCCTTTATTTTTCCCTTCATCTGACGTAATAGCCGTGGTCGCGAGGCATAATGATAGGTAATTATTATGAACAGTTTGATTACGACAGGACTTGCGACCACAGCTTTTACCCCAGGTAAAGTTAAAAATAAAGGCTATGATTTCAGGCGGGAAACTCGTTTCATACTTTTCCGTAGTCGGGTTTTAGTTAAACTTTTATTTTATTTCCATTTTTTTTGTGCTCAGAGTACAACGCCACCCTAATTCGCTAGCCGCGGCCGTGTGTTGTGTCGCTTGATTGTTGCGCGCGTACATTGAGCTGTCTCATAATATCGTTTGTGAGACCATTTGCTAAGAAATTAAAAATATTTGCAAATGTAATGTATAACTATTTAGAATGAACTCGTCAAGACCTTTTTTCTGATACTAAATATGACGTGAAATAAAAATCAATTTTTGGTTTGTGTAATTCACCTTTAAAATCCGCCATGTTGATTTTTTTTAAATGTTATTTACGCGGAGTGATGGCACGATTCCAAAGACACAAAATTTGTAAAGATCGGTTAAGTGTTTTAGGAAATACGAGGGAACAGATGAACGTACATACATACATAGACTGTCAAAAACATTTAAAATAAAATGTTTCGTAGTCGGGTAAAAAGGACAGCTGATATACTACACTATTTTTTTATGGCAACCTCGAAATACTGAATCCATATTTGTCTAATATGCTCTATTCAAGAAAGAAGAGCGCCCTCATTTAATGTAAACTATTTCTTTTTGGTCTGACTGTAACACAAAGTCTAGATGGTCGTGCACTGTAGGCTGTCAACTTCGTGCGCAGTACGCCCGCGGAGTACCGACGTTGGCGGGGGTGAGATAGCCTATAGCGAGCCCCGCGCAGTTGCGCGCTCTTCCCTATCCCACTACACCGCCCGCACTTCGCCAGTCCGCCCTCCCTCGTCGCCTGCGCAGCTACGGGAGTGAAGACGGCCTATAAACTTAGCTTTACCACAGATGAGATACTAGTTACTTCGTAACAGATACTCCACTTCCTAATAAAACGAAAATACCTACGCATTTAATAACCTACT
The DNA here is from genome assembly GCA_947284805.1 of Coleophora flavipennella. Classification (NCBI taxonomy): domain Eukaryota; kingdom Metazoa; phylum Arthropoda; class Insecta; order Lepidoptera; family Coleophoridae; genus Coleophora; species Coleophora flavipennella. The sequence continues at coordinate 2,584,587 of OX369300.1, forward strand.
CGTTCCCGCTGTCACACAACACACGGAAACATGGGTATTAAGGCGCTCGACTTAGCGGTCATAACTGCGCACACGGGCGGCGCGCGAATCGCGGCGGCGGCGACTGTACGGCATTTTAGCGTTAGGGTTGATTCATGAAAATGAAAAAAGAAAGTTTGGTATTATTTATTTGATAAGTGTAACAGTCGTACTCTAGTTACCCTACTTTGTTCATGATCCGACACGCACTTAGCCAGTTTTATTAGATCTGTTTTTTAATATTTTTTATTACCTACATACGAGTACATAGACTTCCACCATCTTCCACTTAGCACGGTTCTGACACACAATAATAATGTTTACCTACCTTCCTATCTCGAGGTATCTATACCTACACAAGACACACGGTGGCGGCCCGACTCGCGAGAACCCGTCGTAGTGGGTCACTTAGCGTAGGTATATTTTGCGGTAGGTATAGGCACACCCCGGACACTCCATACAAACGAGCGAGAAATGATATACATAATTATAACTGACGTACCTATAGGCAAGAATGCAGGTAGGGTTGAATCACACCGGCGGTATTGGTCACAATATGTTTGTTAGTTATTTACTGAATGCTGTGTGAATACTAAACTCTTTTTTTTTACTTTTCGTTGTAAACAAACACCGTTCGAAAAAAAAAACACCACTTTCCGAATACACCATACACATTATGAGACTAAAAAACATTGTAAATTGTAACTGCGATGTGGACGTACGAATTAACACTGAAACCTATTTTGTACATCTTTAAACACTTTTTTCTTGACCGACAAATCGCTACCGCTTATTAAAAAAAAGGTCATCTACTTCTATGACGCCGAAAATCGCTGCCGCTTATTAAAAAAAGGTCCTCCACTTCTCTGACGGCGAACATACTGTGGAAAGTGGTGTTTTTTGTTCATAATAAGACAAGTATGAAAAAAAAAAAGATTTCAGTTGGGCCTTTACGTTGGTTTTTATGCTTGTGAACGAAATCACAGCGGCGCGCAAAGTGAATATAGTGAATAAAAGTGCTTGCGTAGCTCGTCCTTTACGTTTGGTACTCAATCTACACCCAATCTGAGTGACGGGGGGGTGAGGTCGAATTTAGAGAGGGGCAGGGAGTGTCCATACTGTACGTTAGTACTAATATATATACTGTGGTATAGGTGAGTGACGGAGCACTGGAACTAATTAGTAATCTGTGGCACTGGCTTTACCACAGATTACTAATTGCTTTACGTCTTTTCGTGTTGTCCGTAGGTAAACTTCAAACCGGTGGAAGCCGCACCGCACACCTTATCCGTGCGTTTCAATGGTCACGCGGTCCCTGGCTCGCCATTTATATGTCCAGTGACCGCCCCCGCTGCCGCCGCTGACGCCAGAGCTCAAGGACCCGGGCTGGTCTCATCACCGAGGGGAGAACCTGCTGAAATACAGCTCACTGGGTTCCACTGTAAGTTACTTAAGTCATGTTGTTATTAATATTAAGGTCGAATCTCGAATATCAACGTTTTCAGTCGTAGCTTCAAGTATCGCTTCTGATGCCAGAGCTTTAGGACTTGGGCTGGTCTCATCACCGAGGGGAGAACCTGATGAAATACAGCTCACTGGGTTTGTCTGAGAATCGGCCAACATCTTTTTTTTTTTTTTTTTGGTTAGGTTAGTTTAAGGTAGGGCAGGGTTGGGTAGTGTAGTGTAGTGTAGTGTAGTGTATGTAGAGTAGGGTAGGGTAGTGTAGGGTAAGGTAGAGTAGGGTAGTGTAGTGTAGGGTAGGGTAGGGTAGGGTAGTGTTGGGTAGGGTGGTGTAGTGTAGTGATGTAGCAGTAACTCAGATGACTAGCATTCGTCATCACTATTGTGGTTTGTGTATTTCAGACCGTTAGGGTTCGCAAAAAGTATGCACATCTTGACTGTACAATTTATTTAGTTTACCTGGGGTAGCTTGAGTAGCCCCGCCCACACAAAAAGGCTTCGAATGGTCCAAACTGCTCCAGAACACTCCACAACATTCGAGAGTGTTGTGAAATGTTCCACAATGATTTGGGATGTGGGGAATGCTCTCGAATACTCTCAAATGTTCTGGACTGTTCTAGAAATTTCTAGAGGGCGAAACTCGAGATGGTCCTGGAATGTTCCAAAAAGATCTGGGATATTGTTGGGGAATGCTCTCGAACACTGTCAAATTTTCTGGGCTGTTCTAGAAATTTCTAGAGGGCGAAACTTCCAGTCATTGTATCTTCAAAAGAGGTAAAAACGGGAGCCTTCTTCATGGATGGGGGATAGAGGACTACCACACCATATAACTTCCTCGATCCTACGGGGACTCGAGATGGTTCTGGAATGTTTCAAAATGATCTGGGATATTGTTGGGGAATGCTCTCGAACACTGTAAAATTTTCTGGGCTGTTCTAGAAATTTCTAGAGGGCGAAACTTCCAGTCATTGTATCTTCAAAAGAGGTAAAAACGGGAGCCTTCTTCATGGATGGGGGATAGAGGACTACCACACCATATAACTTCCTCGATCCTACGGGGACTCGTTTCTAAATTTTAGCGGCACGCACATTGTATACTTTTTACAAGCTTTTATTTAGTTTCGCCTGTCCCGATGTTTGTCATCCAATCTTGCAAATTAAATTTGATCCACTTTCCGGTTACCGATTGAGCTAAAATTTTACATACATGTGTAAATCGCGTGACAATGCAATATTACGATGACATGGTGCTGATCTGATGATGGAGCTGGAAGGTGGCCACGGGAACTTCGAAATAAAACGACACAACCCCATCGAGTTTGTGGTCGTTTGATTCGTATTGACGAGTATGTGAATCTTAAAAAGCTTGTACCTAAAGCAAAGTGTATATATAAGTACTAACATACAGTATGGACACTCCCTGCCGCTCTCTAGATTCCGACCTCACCCCCTCGTCACCCAGATTGATGCAGGTTGGTTACCGTTTGGTTCTCGTACGTATAGGATTTCGCCGTAATTTTGTTTGTTCCGTCATTCGATTTTTGAAATGTCATTTCTTGCCCGTTGTATGAAGTGTTTGGGGTGTGCCTAAAGGCTTTCAGGTTTTACCAAAATTATTTTTATTATATATATATATATATATATATATATATATATATGTGTGTGTGTGTGTGTACATTATAGGTACAGGTAATTAAGTATATTCTAACTTTTTCCAAACTTCATGCAGGCTGAATTAGTTCGCTTTCACAAAACAAACTGTCTACCTCCTATCTAATCAGATTTGTTTAGTAAATAAATAACACATTGAGAGAGTTGTTTAATGTTATTATTATGATTCACTGCTATTTGTTGATCCAATACATTGCATAGTCGCAACATCATGGGTTTTGTTATGATAGCTCTTTGTTAAATAGCCGACAGTGTTTCAGTCCCGATGTCTCCTCACTCGACTCTGTACCGCGTGTTCAGGAGTTGTGTGCAATGTCACCGTACGTTCCGTCTTATAGATTACCCAGTAAACAGTACTCTGTGGAGAGAATAAAGTCGAATTTGTTCTTATGGCCGTGTACGTGAACTTCCCATAAGTAGTTGTGTTTTGTTTGAATGCGGCATTTGTTTGTCATACTACTTAAAATACTTGGATACCGCAGTGTCTTAAGACCAAGCTCTTCGGCCAGTGTGTGTTGCCAGTGATGAAATACGCAACTGAGACATGGTCGGTTACTATGGGCCTCATAAGAAGGCTCAAGGTCACCCAAAGGGCAATGGAGCGTGCTATATATGCTCGGAGTTACTCTGCGTGATCAAATCAGAAACGAGGAGATCCGTAAGAGAACCAAGCTAACCGTCATAGCTCTCAGAATTGCTAAACTTAAGTGGCGGTAGGCGGGGCACATAGCTCGTAGAACAGATGGCCGTTGGGGCAGGAAAGTTCGCGAGAGGCGACCACGCACTGGAAAACGTAGTGTAGGCAGGCCTCCCACTCAGTGAACCGATGACCTGGTGAAAGTGATAAAAGACAAAAGATATGCCCGAAGTCGATCGTTTCAGCTAGCCTAACAACTTCTTGAAATGAAAAAGCGAGATTTATGAAATACTAGCCGTCCGCCCGCGGCTACGCCCGCGTTGTTTTCGATTTTCCCGTGGGAATAAGATGTTTACCCGTTGTTAAAAGTAGCCTATATCCTATTCCAGGACCTAACCTATATGTGTGCCAAGTTTCATCCCGATCCGTCCAGTGGGTGAAGCATGAAAGAGTAACAAACATCCATACATACAAACTTTCACTTTTATAATATTGTAGGACTAGCTTTTTCCAGCGGCTACGCTCGCGTGAAAATAGTTTCTATGACTGTCTTCGAGGGTGCGCAGTGCGTGAGCCGCAAGCGACTCGCGAGCGTGGAAAAAAAGTAGCCTATATCTTAATCCAGGTCCTAATCTGCCTACCTACGAAATTTCATCCAAATCCGTTTGTCTGTTGTGGCGTGAAAGAGTAACAAAAATCCATACATACATCCATCCATACATACAAACTTTCGCGTTTATAAGACGTTAGGAGACGTTTTGTTGAAGTGCAGTCTTAGTTCGGGAAAATGAATTTATATCGTACACGAACTTCCAAGAAGATTCCCCGATTTGTGTAATTTAGGAATCTTCAAGACGAGAGTGAATAGGCAGTATTTGAGCTTGCGTGTTACATCCTCGACTGCATCGGCACTTACCATCAGGTGAGTTGCAGCCAAACGCACTCAAATCCTACTAATATTATAACCGCGAAAGTTTGTAAGAATGTATGTTTGTTACTCTTTCACGCAAAAACAATTTAACGGATCTGGCTGAAATTTGGTAGGTAGACAGATTAGGACTTGGATTAACACATAGTTATAACATAGAAACGTTGTCCACGCGGGTGAAGCCGCGGGAAGCAGCTAGTTTTTAATAATGAAAAAAAGCTCAATAAGTGCCTTGGAAGTTTTATATAATATTCTTAATCATAGTTGTTGATGTGCAGCGGGCGAACCGACAGTGTACGTGGTGGGCCCCGGCGGTAGCAACGTGAGGGCCAGGGTCATTCCGTCCGGAGATGGACGCTTCACCGCCACATACACGCCTGAAGCTGTCGGACGGCACAGTGTACAGGTATGTATACTTATTTAATTTCAATTTAAAGACTAATAATTAATAATATTAATTTTATATATTGTTATATCTTCTTAATATATATAAATCTCGTGTCACAATGTTTGTCCTCAATGGACTCCTAAACCACTTATCCGATTATAATAAAATTCGCACACCATGTGCAGTTCGATCCAACTTGAGAGATAGGATAGTTTAAATCTCAAATTATAGACTCCTCCTAAACGGCTGGACCGATTTCGCTAATTCTTTTTTTGTCGAGTTCGTTATTGTCATGAGAAGGTTCTTATGTAAGGTAGGGTAGGGTAGGGTAGTGTAGGGTAGGGTAGTGTAGTGTAGGGTAGTGTAGGGTAGTGTAGTGTAGTGTAGGGTAGGGTAGTGTAGTTTAGTGTAGGTTAGGGTTGGGTAAGGCAGTGTAATGTAATGTAAGGCGGTACGTAGTTCGCCGGGCATCTAGTTGTTATATATATTATAACAGTGGAAAAAGTTATATAAAAAGACAGAAAGCTACTTTTTCTCAAAGATGCTTGGAAGTTTGAGCATTATTCTCGCGTTATACTCGTGACCGGGTGCTGTCCGCGTGAACTGGCCTACTCTTGTTAAAAGCATTCAATGATTTTTTATGTATAACTTTTTGTGTCATATTGTTTTCATGTTCTAATGACATAATCGGGTTTATATCAAGGATTTAATTTTGACCTTGTTATTATTATTTTATGACTATCAGAAAGAGTGTAATTTGCGCCTATTTGGAATAAATATATTCAATTGAATTGAATTTTGACAACCTTCTTCGAGTTAAATCGAAATTGCTGTACTGGCACTCTTCATGGCTAAACACATTAATGCTGTTAACATTTATGTTTTGGTGGCAAGACTTAAATAAGATAGTGGTATCTATGATAGGGATTAAAAATGCCCCATCACCAATCAAACGGAGTCTTACAGAGTTAGACTCTGCTGGGAATCGAACTCTCCGCCGCCTGGTTGGAAGCAAGTGGTCTTAGCATTACGCCACGTAGTTATACTCAAGATATGATACTGTGTGTCGTAAAGTTACGGTGATGTCGCTTATACTGATCTGAAAATGCTTTTTCTTTTTTGACGTGATAACGTCTTATAAATTGATGACATGGGCTGCATTCACGAAAGAGTATGACGTCATTATATCGTTACGCCCGTGTGACTTCATTGTTGCGTTACGCCTGAGCCGAGCGTGCAAGCGAGGGTTGTACTTGTACTAGTACTTATACAAGTACTTGGACTTGGACTTGGAAGGACGGACGGACGAACCGTCAAACAAGTGTGTCAATGGATTAAAAGTACTAGGCTTCCAGGATCTTATAAGAGGTGTTCCAATGCGGTCGACTGTCTGTGAGGAAAAAACGTATCTGTGTGTTTCAATGAATTAAAAGTACTAGGCTTCCAGGATCTTACAAGAGGTGTTCTAATTCGGTCGATTCTCCGTGAGGAAATGCTAAAGAGTTAACTCACCCGACTATGGGCGGTATTTCACATCTCCTTAAAGATAGAGCTAAATAAGTTTTACTTCAGTCGTGTCGTCTAAAGCACACAAGCGTTCGTCTTGTGACACGTTATCACGTAAAATTATAGTCCGTAAACCGATTTTACAGACAACATAGTTTTTTTATATTCAGAATTGGTAAGCCCTTGGCATCACTTCATCGGTAAGTAAGTGACGATGATGCCGAAGATGGAAGCGGGCTTACCAAGATTCCCTAACGCAATGGGAAACTGGCTATCTTATCTTCAAGCCGAAACACATCAATGTTGTTAGCATTGATGTTTGGCGGCAAGACTTAGATAAGATGGTAGTACCTAGCCAGGCGGGCTTAGAAAATGCCCTTCTACCAACCAAACCTAGTCTTGCAAAGTCAGACTCTGCCGGGAATCGAACCCGCGACCTCCTGATCGGAACCTAATGGACTAAACCATAACGCCACGGACAAAGTATATATATTAGTACTAACATACAGTATGGACACTCCCTATGCCGCTCTCTAGATTCCGACCACACCCCCTCGTCACCCCGATTGATACAGATCGGTTACATTTTGGTTGTCGAACTTAAACGATTTCGCCGCCATTTTGTTTGTTCCGACATTCCTTTTTTGAAAATGTCATTTCTGGCCCGTTGTATGAAGTGTCCAGGGTGTGCCACTGAGGTGGCCGCTGAATGACCTCACTACCCGCTCCACAGGTGACGTGCGGTGGCAGGCACGTGCCGGGCTCGCCGTTCGTATGCAACGTGTACGACGTGCGGCGTGTACGCGTCACTGGACTGGGACCTGGAGGTATGTCTCTATATCAAATCTGTATATAAGGTGTAACAAAATTAGCTGAAACTATTTTAACTGGTGCTTCTACCCATGAAACTGAACTACTTAACTCATGAAACCCATAGTCAAATCTCAAAAAAAAAAATAACTTCCCATACTAAGTTGGCTGATCAGCTGATCGAATTAGTATGGGAGAGCCAATTTTTTTTGCGATTTGACTATGGGTTCCATGGGGAAAATTGTTCAGTTTCATGGGTAGAAGCACCAGTTAAAATAGTTTCAGCTAATTTTGTTACACCTTATACAAAAGGAAAAGGTGACTGACTGGTATATCAACGCACAGCTCAAAGCACTGGAGGGATCGGGTTGAAATTTAGCACACAGATAGCAATTATGACGTATGCATGACTACTGCTTGCATAAGAAGGCTCACGGTCAGCCAAAAGGCGATGGCGGAGTTTCCCTACGAGATCGAATCAGAAATGAGGAGATCCGTAGGAGAACCAAGGTAACCGACATAGCTCATAGAATCGCTAAGCTTAAGTGGAAGTGGGCGGGACACATAGCTCGTAGAACAGATGGCCGTTGGGATAGTAAAGTTTTAGAGTGGTGACCGCGCACCAGAAGACTTAGCGTAGACAGGCCTCCCACTTAGTGGACCGACGACCTGGTAAAGGTCGCAGGAAGCCGCTGAATTCAAGCAGCGCAAAATTGGTCGTTGGTGGAAATCCTTAGGGGAGGCCTCTGTCCAGCGTTGGACGTCTTTTGGCTGATATGATGATGATTTTTTTAACTACCTGCACAAAAACTCGTACGGAACCCTTCGTGCGCGAGTCCGACACGCACTTGGCTGGTTTTTAATTGACTAAACTTATAACACCCCTCCTTTGCGTCGGGGGTTAATTAAAAATAAACAAATAATAACCAAAAATGGTTTTGTCTGAAAACACTGAACAACAAATAAAGTTGAACTTATTAGTTGTATTGAAAAAAGAAAAACCTATAAACCTAGTTTCTTATTTTGTCGATCATCATATCAGCCGAATTACGTCTACTGCTGGACATAGGCCTCCCCCAAGGTTTTCCACGACGACCGGTTCTGCGCTGCCCGCATCCAGTGTGTCGATAACATATTTAAAAATCATTATGATCGGGTAATATTTAGAGGTGGAAAAACGATTTCTCTTTTTGTATGGAAAATGCGTCTATTCTTCCCTTTTAAGGGCTCGTTTTTCCATACAAACGTAGTTCCGCTTTAATGCAAAAACTACGTGGCGGATTGAATCCAAACTTTGCGAATATATTAAGTAGACATATATCGATGTTTGTAATTAGTTTACGGATGTACTAATATAAAACAAAAAAAATAAGCGAAATTTTAAACTTTCAGTACAAAACTAACTTAAGCCTTCTTTAGTTATGTTTAAATTTACTACGGTAAAAACTAATTACAAACATCGATATGTGTTTCATCAATATATTTGCAAAGTTTGGATTCAATCCGGCATGTAGATTTTGTATTAAAGCGGAACTACGTTTGTATGGAAACTTGAGCCACCTGGGGACCTTTAAGTGAATAAAAAATCTTATTGATATAGTTTCACATATACATCACATAGTTTCACATGTACAGCGCAGCCATCTGATTACTTATTCCATTAGCAGATCTGGAAGGCACACTAGAAGGCCTAAGCCTAGATGACCTGGGTGACGAGGAGCGGGGTGTGGAAGTGGGGAAGCCGGTGACCTTCAGCGTGGACGCGGCGGGCGCCGGCGAGGGAACGCTCGAGCTGGTCGTGTCTACGCCCTCCACTACTGTCAAAGCTGAGGTAAGCTTAGAATAGGATTCATCATATCAGCTCGTGTACGTCCCCACCGAGGGGCTCGAGCCTACTCTAAATTAGGGCGATCGGGCCTTAGTCGACCACGCGGGCCCAGTGCGGGTTGGTCGACTTCAAACACTTCCTTCGAGTTTCTTCGCAGACGTGTGCAGGTTTCCTCACGATATTTTCCTTCACCTTAAGAGCGTCGGTTAAACGTACATATGAAGTTGAAATTTGAAAACACATTGGTACGCGGCAGGATTTGAACCACGAACTCCCGGACAGGAGGTTACGGCCCTAGCCGTTACGCCACCGACGCTCTGGAATATGATTAGAATAAAATAAATGTTTATTCAGTGATGTTGCGTCGTTTATAAAATACATCAAGGCAACCAAATTCGCGCCATTTACAGTGTCAATGGGACGTGTTTGTTTGTGAAAAGTAATTTGGAATGCAATTTATAATTTAACCTGCTTTCTCACAACTTGATTTAAAAAAGTCGTATGATAAATGGATGTAAAAGGTAAATGACAAACTCGTGACGATGGTAAACCCTCGCCCACTGCTCAGGCTTACAAAGTCCTTCGTTAGTTATTTACCTTTTTACTTTCTTTGTATCTTAAAATAAATTGAATTTAATGACATTAATTGTCTTTGACTATTTCTTGTGCCCCAGTCCCATATTAGTGTAATTGTGCAGGTGGTAGCCGTAGCGCGCGGCCTGTACGACGTGACCTTCGTGCCCGTGTCGCGGGAGCCGCATCGCGTGTCCGTCACGTTCAACGAGCTGGCCGTGCCCGGCAGTCCCTTCGTCTGCCGCGTCAGCGAGCCGCACACTTTCGTGCAAATTGGTAAGACTTCCTTACTGGACTTTATTTATTTTTTTATTTTTATATATATTTATTGAAATTACAGCTTTAAATCTACAGTAATCAAACTTTAAAAAATGCATATGCCAATAAATTTCAAATTCTTAAAATTAACATAATTATTCTAATCTATCTATCTGCGTGCAATCGACTACATCAGATGTGTTGTTTGTTAGTGTTAGTGTGTGTGTGAGAGTGTATGAGGGTGTGTATGCGTGTGTGAATGTATGTTTATTTTAATTATTTTGATTTAATAACGTCAAAAACTGATTTCCTGAATTGGTTATACTCTGTATGTACACTCATCAGCACATAAAGACTATCACATAGTTTTCCTCAGTACATTTTCATACAAATAGTGCTCTTCGATAAATCTTTGCTGTTTGGACCTACTCTTTGTATGAAAATCTTATGAAAATGTACTGAGAAAAAATAGGTGGCTTCGTGTGCCGCTGATTGTCATTGCAATTGAATGTTCATAATATATTCTTACCACATTTGAACCACTTTTTAAATGTGCCACTGTGCTCTGATTCACATCTGTCTACAATTACGTTAACGTGTGACTATAGGTGATGTAGATTTAAGTCCCTAAAAAGTGTTAATGTCACTGTCAGGGTTGCCGCTCCATTTTTCTAGATTGTGCTAAATCATGTTTTAAAAGAGCTCCAGAACAAATAAAATAATGAAGGAGACTCACGAAGAGACTGTTCTCAAAGAGCGCATATATGTATCAAGCGTTGAAATTTTTTGGTGCTAGACTGCTTCAAAAGTATGCTAGTTCTAGCACCAAATGCGCTAAAACGGCAACACTAGTCACCGTCAGTTCGCGTAATTCTGTAAAGTAGCGGAAGGGTGATTAGTTAATGGATGATTAGGCTCTAGTAAACAGTTTTTAGGTCAGGTTTGTTCAGAATGTCTGGTGCCACTGTAAAAAGCCGATTATACGGTATCAAATACGCAATTTTACGGTTATCAATCAAGTGAATCTGTGAAAAAAACCTAACCACTCCGGGAGTGCCGACAGAAGTGAAAACTTGGTACAGTTTTATAAGTTTTGACCCTCCGAGTGTTCCTGGTTACGGTAAAGGTAACAGTGTCGCGAGTTCAATAGTTTTTTCTCATAACTTTTGCAGTTTTATAATTTTTAACCCTCCGATTGTTCCTGGTACCGGCAACGGTAACATGTATCTGATTACGGTAACAGTGTAAGTCCAATGGTGTTTTCCTATAACTTTTTACAGTTTTATAAGTTTTGACCTTCCAAGCGTCCTGGTTACGGTAATGGTAGCAGTGTGGCGTGTTCAATGGTTTTTCCGATCTCAAAAATGCCCAACGCGCCTAAAGAAGTGCTCACTTCAAAAAAAAATTAATCGAGTGTTCCGTCAAAGTATATATAATATTATTACTAACATACAGTATGGACACTCCCTGCTAGCGAGCTCACCCCCTCGTCACCCAGATTGATGCAGATTAGTTACAGTTTGGTTTTCGAACTTAAAGGATTTCGCCGCCATTTAGTTTGTTCCGACATTCCTTTTTTGAAATGTCATTTCTGGCCGGTTGTATGAAGTGTCCAGGGTGTGGTTTCGTAGTACTGTCGCCCGTGGACCTTTTATTTCATTTCACCGATTATATAAAACATTACCGTTGTCTTGCGTGATTTTTTTTATTGAGTGAATCTTGGTGATCACGTACAGGGTGCGATATACAAATGCACCTGTACAAATAGATCAAAAGATACAGCTCTCTGAAAGTCGGACAGAGAGACAACGTAGCTTAAGTATCATCATCTCATCAGCTCATATACGTGCCCACCGAATGGCTCGAGCCTACCCTGAATTAGGGCGATCGGGCCTTAGTCCACCACGCGGGGCTCATTGGTCAACTTCACACACAACCTTCGAGTTTCTTCGCAGGCGTGTGCAGGTTTCCTTACGATGTTTTTTCTTCACCGTATAAGAGTGTCGGATAAACGTACGTAAGAAATTGAAATTCGAAAACACATTGGTACGTGGCAGGATCTAACCACGACCTCCCGGACAGGTGGTAGCGGCCGTTGCCTTTACGCCACCGACGCTAAGTATAGGGTCCCATTACCTGATACGAAAGCCAAAAAATTAATAATGTGATCTCACGGTGCCATGAAAACAGAATCAATTGCTAATAAAATATTTTGATCACAGGTGGAATAGCAACGGTGGACATCGACGAGACGACCACCGATGTAGAAGTCATCTCACCCACCGGGACTCGCGTCAGCGAAGCCCATTTGGAAGACTCGGGTGTCCTCACCTTCCCGGCTGAAACAGTGGGAAGATACCTGGTTAGGAGCTCCCGTGGGACTGTAGCGGAGGTGGAGGCTCTAGACGCGTCGGCGGTCAAAGTGCTCTCTATAGGGGAGGCTGTAGCACATCGACCGGCTATACTTACAGGTTTGTTTATTATTTTTTTTTGGAACTGTGGGATTTTCGGAGCAAAGGGAGATATCTCCGCCAGGCGAGGTCATATCTTGGGACCTGTTGTAGTCCAACCAAAGAATCATCATCATTATCACATCACCTCATATACGTCCCTACCCTGAATTAGGGCGATCGGGCCTTAGTCCTGCGAGATGGTCGACTTCACACATATCCTGCGAGTTTCTCCGCATGTGTGCAGGTTTCCTCACGATGTTTTCCTTCACCGTAAGAGCGTCGGATAAACGTACATATGAAATCTAAATTCGAAATCACATTGGTACGTGGCAGGATTCGAACCACGACCTCCCGGACAGGAGGCGGCGGCCCTAGCCGATACGCCACCGACGCTCTTACCAACTTAACCAAAGAAAATTAAATGTTATTACAACCGATTATTGTTGAATTTTGTATTATGTGCTACCTTCCGATGAAATTTTGATAGCGCGTTCTAGGCTGTTGTGATCTCTCGCTTGTGTTACGCGGGTCACTTGAGATTGCAGGCTTCTCTCCATGTATTGTCGCCATCGTGTCAGTGCCATCTGATGATCGGATGAACGCTCTCTCGAGGCAAGGTTCTGTGTGGCCACAGTTGTTTAATGATACCTTAGGATGTTCAACTCCAATAATTTTGTATTTGATCGATCATGTTTGTTTTGAATTGGGTTATACTCGCGTTATAGGAGTGTCCGGGGTGTGCCCCTGCATAATGTACCGTTCTTTTTCGCAGTGAGCACGAGCAACGCCGGCAACGGGCGCCTCTCGTGCCGCGTGACCTGCGGCGGCACCACCGTCCCGCACTCGGTGCGGCGCCGCGGCGGCGCGCGGCAGGAGGTCGTCTGGCATCCGTCCCGCGCTGCGCCGCACAGGATCTCATTGTTGTGGAGTGGTACGCCCGTGACGCGGGAGCCTATCTTGTTGGATGTTCACACGCAGAGGCAGCACGAGGTAAGATATATATATATATCATCATTACAGCTCATATACGTCCCCACCGAGGGGCTCGAGCCTACCTTGAATCATGGCGATTAGGCCTTAGTCGACCACGCGGGCCCAGTGCGGGTTGGTCGACTTCACACACAACCTTCGAGTTTCTTCGCAGGCGTGTGCAGGTTTCCTCACGATGTTTTCCTTCACCGTTAAAGCAATCGGTAAATATGTACGTAAGTTTTTGAAAAACTCATTGGTACATTGGCCGTCCAGATTTGAACCCGGTACCTCTGGTTAGATGGACCGAGTCGTTACTGGTTGAGCCACCGACGCTAATCTATATATTTATGGAAATTATTATGGGACTTAGGGCACTCTTTTGACAGCAATCACTATTTTTTGTTGCAATTAATTATTTTTTTAACTTTGTTGGAAAGCTTATAAAATAAGGAAATTTTAACCGTATTTTGCTCTTCAACTGTAGTTATAACTTTTTTGGAAAATCACGAAATATTTTAAAAAAATGCGTTTCTCATACAAAATCTGAAAATTAAAAAGCTAATATCTCAACTTAGGCCACAGATTACTAAATAGTTACTTCTTAGGCTACCAGTGTATTAAGTCAAATTTATTCTAAATGACCACCTCTGGCTCCCATTTGTTTTCTCCACTATCTCCCAAACACCCTGTATATAGGGTCTTAACAAAGGTATGCACTTATTTTTAACTGAAGCTTGTACTTACGAAACTGAACAACTTTCCCCAAGATACCCATAGTCAATTCGCAAAAAAATGTTTGGACTTCCCATGCAAATCGATCAGCTGGCGGGCAAACTTTGTATGGAAGTCACATTTTTTTTTGCGAATTGTCCATGGGTTTCTTAGGAAAAGTTGTTCAGTTCACTCCTGCGTCGCTCGAAAGTAAAAATGGCCTTTGTATGGGCTTACTATTAAAGAATTTTGCCAGAATAACCAATAATGCCACATAACAGAACATTAATAATGGTTACTACTTGCAAAGTTTCACCAAAATCGTTTGAGCAGTTTTTGAGATTTTTGCATTTTCATTTTAATTGTACGACAGCTACCATTCAATAGCAACCAGAAGCCGCAAATTTTCAACAAAACTAAATTAAAAATTCGATCTCAATCGAAACATTAGTTTAGCCGCTAGGGAAAGCGTGAAGGACGGACGGACTTTTTTTGCAAACATGTTTTTTTTTGTTTAATTCACGACGATTTTTCTCGCTGCGATCGGTCGCTCAAAAGTAAAAAATATTTTCAAAATTGTAGCTGTGGCTTTTACTTATGAAACTGCTGCGAAAGTACACCTCCGTAAACATAAAGGGTGGGTGCTTTTTTATTTGGTCACTTTACCTACGTGAGCGTGAATCTCGTTCTTTTATATGTGATCTAAGGATCTGAATAACATTTTGTCAAAAATCTTTTTCCCGATAGCAAGTATCCGCTTCCGGCCTAGGCTTGTATCAAGCGCAAGTTGGTAAAGTGGCTTCCTTCAGTATCGACACGTTGGGGCGGCCGGCGCGCGAGTTCGACGTGGTAGTGTCTGGCCCGGGCGCCAGAGCCCTGCCTGTGAGATGCTACCAGACCAAGTCAGGGTTGCTGCAAGCAGAGTATACTATCACTGAAGTTGGACAAAGTACAATCGGTGAGTTTTTAGCTATTTCTTGTATCAAGCACAGTTGGTAAAGTGGCTTCCTTCAGTGTCGACACGTTGGGGCGGCCGGCGCGCGAGTTCGACGTGGTAGGCGCCAGAGTCCGGCCTGTAAGACCAAGACAGGTTTGCTGCAGGCAGAGTATACTATCACTGAAGTTGGACAGAGTACAATGGGTGAGTTTTAAGCTATTTCTTGTATCAAGCTCAGTTGGTAAAGTGGCTTCCTTCAGTAACGACACGTTGGGGCTGCCGGCGCGCGAGTTCGACGTCGTTGTGTCCGGCTCGGGCGCGAGAGCCCTGCCTGTGAGGTGCTATCAGACCAAGTCAGGGTTGCTGCAAGCAGAGTATACTATCACTGAAGTTGGACAGGGTACAATCAGTGAGTTTTTAGCTATTTCTTGTATCAAGCGCAGTGGGTAAAGTGGCTTCTTTCAGTATCGACACGTTGGGGCGGCCGGCGCGCGAGTTCGACGTGGTAGGTGCCAGAGTCCTGCCTGTATGGTTCTACCAGACCAAGTCAGGTTTGCTGCAGGCAGAGCATACTATCACTGAAGTTGGACAGAGTACAATCGGTGAGTTTAAAGCTATTTCTTGTATGAAGTGCAAGTTGGTAAAGTGACTTCCTTTAGTTTAGACACGTTGGGGCGGCCGGTACGCGATTTCGACGTCGTCGTACGGGTACCAAAGCCCTGCCTGTGAGGTGCTACCTGACCAAGTCAGGGTTGCTGCAAGCAGAGTATACTATTACTAATTTGGACATTGTACAATATGTGAGTTCTAAGCTATTTCTTGTATCAAGAGCAAGTTGGTAGAGTGACTTCCTTCAGTGTCGACACACAACTACATAGTATAATGACAATGACACCTATTCACTTTACAAACAAAAGACATCAACGCGAGCTACAGACACATGTTTTTTTTGTCATTCAGTTCGGACTCCTTAACGCGAGTACGATTCACACTTGACCAATTTTTATTATTTGTTGTTTTAGTACAGTATTAGTACTATATTCACACCAAGTTTAACGCTTGTATGTATTACCGTTTTTACGTTTTTGAAGCGTCGGTGGCTCAACCGGTAACGACTCGGTCCATCTAACCAGAGGTACCGGGTTCAAATCTGGACGGCCAATGTACCAATGAGTTTTTCAAAAACTTACGTACATACTTACCGATTGCTTTAACGGTGAAGGAAAACATCGTGAGGAAACCTGCACACGCCTGCGAAGTAACTCGAAGGTTGTGTGTGAAGTCGACCAACCCGCACTGGGCCCGCGTGGTCGACTAAGGCCTAATCGCCCTGATTCAGGGTAGGCTCGAGCCCCTCGGTGGGGACGTATATGAGCTGTAATGATGATGTATTACCGTTTTTACAATAGAGCTAAATCAAAAATACTTCTATAGACTTATAAAAAAACACGCTTCTTTGTATGGAGACCCCTCTTATTTTTTCACTTATTCAATTTTTTTGTTTTTGTTTTGTTAAATACACATTCTGTGAAAATTACAACTGTCTACCTATTACGGTTCATGAAATACAAACCGCTGACAGACGGACAGACAGCGGAGGCTTAGTAACGTAGTATACTAATTTATCATATCAGCTCATATACGTCCCCACCGAGGGGCTCGAGCCTACCCTGAGTTAGGGCGATCGGGCCTTAGTGGACCACGCGGGCCCAGTGCGGGTTGGTCGACTTCACACTAATACTAATTACTCTAAGGTTATAGGGTCCCATTGGTCACCCGTTGGGTGTACGGAAACCTAATAGCAAGATTCAAGGTATTTATTCAAAATATGTGCAAATCACACTCTTTCCGATAGTCATAAAATAATAATAACATAATGTCATTTGTGAAAAATCGAGAATTCATCATCATCATTACAGCTCATATACGTCCCCACCGAGGGGCTCGAGCCTACTCTGAATCAGGGCGATTAGGCCTTAGTCGACCACGCGGGCCCAGTGCGGGTTGGTCGACTTCACCACACAACCTTCGAGTTTCTTCGCAGGCGTGTGCAGGTTTCCTCACGATGTTTTCCTTCACCGTTAAAGCAATCGGTAAGTATGTACGTAAGTTTTTTTTTGAAAAACTCATTGGTACATTGGCCGTCCAGATTTGAACCCGGTACCTCTGGTTAGATGGACCGAGTCGTTACCGGTTGAGCCACCGACGCCTTTTAGCCACCGACGCCTTTTAAAAATCGAGAATTAAACAATCTTAATTCAATCCTTGATATAAACCAGATTATGTCATTGGAACATGAAAACAATATGACACGAAAAGCTATACATAAAAATCATTGAATGTCATTAATGCCTTTGACAAGAGTAGGCCAGTTCACACGGACAGCAACCGGTCACGAGTATAACGAGAGAGTCAGCCATCGCTGCCATCAACCATATTAGAGGGAAAGGAACGACCCGGCTCCCGACTAGCTTGGACTAACTTTAGCACCTCTAAACATTTAAAATTCGTTTACTTGCAGAGGTACTACACCTGTCCAAGCCCGTGTCTGGCAGCCCGTACACGTGCGAATCCTTCGATCCGAACAAAGTCATCATAACTGGCCTGCCTACTGGAAACATCATCGCGCAGACGCCGATCAATTTTACAGGTAAATTAAACATAGATTTTTTAAGTTTCATCATATCAGCCGAAAAACGTCCACTGCTGGACAAAGGCCTCCCTCAAGGATTTCCACGACGACAGGTCCTGCACTGCCCGCATCCATCGGCTTCCCGCGATCTTGAACAGGTCGTCGGTCCACCGCGTGGGAGGACTGCCTACGCTACGTTTTCCGGTCGTTGGGTTTGGTAGCCTGGTATTTAAGTTTCATTTCCGACCGTTTTTACTCCGAGAACTAAACTATTTTTACTTGATAAACTAGTTTCCCCGGTTTATATAATTTTCCAACTCTAATAACAGCATCCGACCTACCATTTCTAGAGCCCCAATTCTTGAACATCTTTCGGAAGCAAAAAAAAACTACTCCAGGAGAGCCGACAGAAGTAAAAACTTTTTACAATTTTATAAGTTTTGACCCTCCGAGCGTTCCTGGCAAACGACTATGTTGACAAAGTTTTGACCCTGCGAGTGTTCCTGGTAAGGTGTCTGTTACGTTACATGGTTACAGCAAAGTATATATATTAATACTAACGTACAGTTCGCCGTGATTCTGTTTGCCCCGTCATTTTTTTTTATGTCATTTCACGACTGTTGTATGCAGTGTCCGTAGTGTGGTTACAGTGTCGCGAGTTCAATTTTTAATAAAAAAAAAAAAAAAAAAAAAATAGTTTTTTTTCCATTTCAAAAATGTCAAACGCGCATAAATAAATTTTCACTTCAATAAAAATTGGACCTTCCATACATACACAATATTTGTCAATCAGCTGATCGATTTGTATGAAGAGTTATTTTTTTGTGATTTCAGCAGTCGTAGAACAAAAGATGTTCAGTAAGATGAGTAGAAGCCCCAGTTAACGGGACCTATACCACTTTTGTTACACCCTTTTAACCGCCTCCGTGGCGTAATGGTTAGTCCATTCGCTTCACACCAAGAGGTCGCGGGTTCGATACCCGGTGGGGTCAACTTGTAAGACTCGGTTTGGTTGGTGGTAGGGCATTTTCTTAGCCCGCCTAGCTAGCTACCACCATCTTATCTAATTCTTGCCGCCAAACATCAGTGTTATCAACATTGATGTGTTCCGGCTTGAAGATAAGGAAGCCAGTTCTCCATTGCGTTGGGGAATCTTGGCAAGCCCGCTTCCATCTTCGGCATCATCGTTACTTACCATCAGGTGAGATGATGCCAAAAGCTTACCAATTATGAATAAAAAAAACCCTGTATAATAATAACATAGAACTGGCTGTTTTATCTAAATTTGTTTTTTCAGTGGACACAAAGGACGCCGGCGTCGGCGAACTGGAAGTGGTATGCGAAACCATAGGCGAGAGACGAGTTCGTATGCCGGTCGACATTCGAGAAGACGGCCATTCGCACCGCGTGCGGCTGCGGCCCTCCGCGCCTGCGCACTACCGCATCTACATCACTTACGGAGGTAACATTACTCACCTTACTGCTTGGGATGCTAAGAGGAAACGTGGGCACAAATGAGATACTAGTTACTTCGTAATGCACTTCCTTAAAAAATGAAAATACCTACGCATTTATTCACTTACTCCTTCCCATACACGGAAACATGGGTATTACGGCGCTCGACTTAGCGGTTATAACTGCGTACACGGGCGGCGCGCGAATTGCGGCGGCGATAGTACGGCGTTCCCGCGCTGACGAGCGGAGCGCGTCCTGTAGTAGGCCGCGCTAATGTGTAGGTTCTTATCTCGCCTGCTCGACTGATTGACGCGGGCGCCATTTTTCCATACAAACGTAGTACCCTGTTTCCTCCCTGGATAAAATAGAGCAAAAATGATTTTTTCCATCAAACCTATATCTACCATGGCCATGCCCTGTAACGCGGCACGCTGTTATGCGTTCTTTTTTTATTCGACCTTCTTTTCATTCCATTTATTTCTTTTCCACGCATGCGTTGTCATCCAGATGGATGCCAATAACATTAAAAATCAAAATTCTATTCTCTCTCATACTGCTAAATAAAATAAATTAAGTACCTTAATACTTTTATAAAAGATCCATTTTGGGTAAGTTTTGGTTTGTATTTTGTGAATTGTGTTTTAAATTTCAGTGTATATTGTTTTCCTAATTTTTATATTGTTTTCAGGTATTTTACTCTTATTTTACGAATAAACCAAACTGTACGCACGTATTTATTTTTAAAGAACCTACGCCCTAACTACTACCATTTACCTAAATCGTGCTACAGCCCCAATTTTGTTTTTTTCCCATATTCTAATTATAATAGGAAGTAGGAGCCTTCAAAAATTTAAAAATTTTGCTAATTGAAACGTCATTTTCATACACGCACCAAAAAAATAATACTCATATTAACAGTAAAATTAAAACAGAGGCATAGGTTAAGCGTTTTTTAAATTATTTTTGGAGGAAATAGGGGACTATGAAATTCTGTTTTGGTCAATTTTAGTGCCTATTATCGGTCTGGTTTTCCCTTTCTTGCTGTATACGGAGAGATTTGGGGGGGGGGGGGAGAGACAGCAACATTTTTATTCCAATACCTATTCTTTAGACCGCGTTTCCTCTTGATGACTTGCATCTCGGGATTTGGCTGTAAGTAGATACTAAACGTCGGAGAACGGAGACACATTCTAAACCAATGGTTGTCGTTAATAGATAATTTCAATCTAGTAGATAGATAGATAGATAAAAAGTTTATTTGTCACTGCAATCACACACGTATTATTAAACTTTAACGTAATATAAAACAAAACATAACAAATTAAAAAGAGCAAAAAAAAAACAATACAAAAACATGTGTGTGTTGCAGTAGTACAAAAGGGACTCAGTGTGTTGATTTGCTCTTGCGAGCAATACACTGATAGTTCTGCCACAGGCCGAGGACTGTGTCGATCACAAGAAAAATAAAACCGAGCAAACAAAACCAAAACTAACGTAATGAAATACACATATGTTTAGTGTGTATTTATCTGTGTGTGTGTGTGTGTTGTTGGCTGTGTGAAAGTATGGAAAAAAGCATAGAACACATACAAGGTTAGATGTTAGATTCTATCTACCTATAGGTACTAAAAATTGTTGTATAGGTGGTGGTACATTATTCCAACATTTAGTAGCTACTCGTGGGTAGCGAAAACTGCCGGTGAATGCCACAGTTTTGTGTAGGTGTCCCACTAAAATCCAGCGAGTGGACTAAGTAGACTGTGATGTCTATGAGAACTATCGTTATCAACCCACATCGTCCCCACTGCTGGGGCTGGTGGCCAAGTCCGGGTTGGTGGATGTTGTTATGCTAGTGGCGAACCCCACAGTCGAAACTTTTAAGTCGAACTTACGAAATAATAACGTCAGAACACCAGCCTAACAGAATGGCAAAATCTTCGGATGAGCAGATGTAGAGGGTAAAAATTAATTAATATTGTTCATGGCAGCATGTCATTAACCCTTCAGATACAGAATTATACCTATACCTGGTATAAAGAGCAGTGTTCCATAAACTGATTGGGATTGGGGGCATGCAGTTTAGCATACTGATATAATAGGGCTTATTCCTCACCCGAACCGTTCTTAACCCAATCTGGAAGTAAAATACCTAAACAAAAATTCTCAACTCGAACCGAAAAGGTCAAAGGTACAGTCAGTAAGAAAATCAAAATGATGATTTTAAATATACAGATAATTTTAAATTTCACACACAATTATTAAGTGTCCGTATTGACACATTTTAGCTTAAGTAAATTTGCAGTCTTACTAAGTCACTTTCATCCTTAAGATACACAACAATTGTAGGCACTGCAATAAAATGCTTAAGTAACTAAACATATGTAAAATCAACAACTTACTACAAAATATTATTTTTTCTACTATGATCTAACAATTAAATATTAATTATTTTTTTAGTAAGTTTTAACAAATAAATTTCTATAATTACTAAATGTTTAATTCTTATGTGTTTGTATACCCTATACATATGTATTTATTAATAAACTAGCTGTCCCGGCGAACTACGTACCGCCTTACATTACATTACACTGCCCTACCCTACCCTACCCTACCCTACACTACACTACACTACCCTACCCTACACTACACTACCCTACCCTACACTACCCTACCCTACACTACCCTACCCTTCACTACCCTACCCTACACTACTCTACCCTACACTACACTACCCTACCCTACACTACACTACCCTACCCTACACTACCCTACACTACCCTACCCTACACTACCCTACCCTACATACACTACACTACCCTACACTACCCTACCCTACCCTACCCTACACTACCCTACACTACCCTACACTACCCTACCCTACCCTACACTACCCTACCCTACACTACCCTACCCTACACTACACTACCCTACCCTACATAAAAACCTTCTCCTGACAATAACGAACTCGACAAAAAAGAATTAGCGAAATCGGTCCAGCCGTTCTCGAGTTATGCGCTTACCAACACATTTTGCGATTCATTTTTATATATTAGACTAGAATGCAAAATCACAGATTAGGTTATGTAGATTTTCAGTTTTACTTAGTAATTATTCAGCCTTAACATACACTTGCTATACAATATAATTACCTACAAGCCATCATACATAGGTCTCCAGAGGTTGGTATGATTATCTATTTGAGAAAGTACCCAGATTCACCCTGCCGTGCCGCGCTGCTTGCGTCCAAACACGCACGGCAGTTAGTTACAATTTTATGAATAATAATGCATCTTAAAATCACTTAGTTGTTTTTAATGCAAGGTTCAAAAATTGAAACTTGATTAATAAATTAATAAATAAAAATATTCTTATCGTATAAAGGCGTAGATATCACTTTTCGCTCCAACTGTACTTATTGTTTTTTCTCTATACCCTTATGAAATCGGTTCTAGTTGAGAATTTTTGTTATTTATTTTACTTCCGGTTCGAGTTAAGAACGGTTCGAGTGAGGAATAAGTCGATAAAAAGTGCGAAGTCGCGTCAATGATGCGATGCACACGCACAGTGAATTACAATTCTGTGCGCTGTAGCATGGTGCGGATGACGTTGATATCTGACAAGTATCACATGACAGGGATGTGACGTTATGCCATTCATTTTTATCGCTTACGGTACTCGCATTATAAATCTCGTTCTTTTTATTGTTGTTATATGAAAATTTTTAAAAAGAAAATTATTTGAATATATATAATAAGTTTTTAACTAATTAAACATTACAAAAAATAAAAATAAAAGTATTAAAACGCATTCAAAGCACAACCGGTATTTGATAATTTTTTCGTGACAACATTTTTGCTCTATGGCGCGTCGGCGCGGCGGCCATTTTGTTTACCCGTGCGATGCTGTCCTGTCAGTGCGAGTGCTAGCGCCTTGTATGAGACACGTATTTCCATTTCATTGTTTGTTTTCATTTTCGTTATTATAAAAAATATCGACTATCCATCGTAGCAGTACATCCCATCACTAAATACATCTTTGGCGTTTTGTTATACGCATAACACTGCTTAATTTTTCTTTCAATTTGATTTTATTTGTAGACTAGAACATTCTGGTTGAGTTTTATATAATTTACTACAGTTATTAATGGTTCCGCTGAAATACTAAGTCATAATTGTAAGTTGCGTCTGTAATCTTTCAAGAGTTAAACGAAACGCTACTGAAAGCTGTCACCCGCAACATGCTACAGCGCACAGAGTGTAGTGATTGCTGACTTGCCGAGCTTTGCATCCATTACTAAGCCAGTACTCCTGACATAAATTCTATTCAATGAGCTAATTGACTCCCATCAGTTTTGGGAACACTATCCCTTACACCCTGTATTAGTCTAAGATAATGTTTTTTGTATCTTTCTTTTGTTTTATAATAAAAGGTTGATTTATTTCAATGTCAATGTCGTGAAATGGACTGATAAGCACTCGAAGTCATATAAATTGGAATGCGGTATGAGGCAGGGTGGATTATCCTCGCCTGCGCTTTTTAATGTTTACATAAATCAGCTGATCGCTGAGCTCAGTGGCACCATGGTCGGATGTTCTATTGATGGTATTATGATCAATAATATAAGTTACGCAGACGACATGGTGTTGCTGAGCCCATCGGTCAGTGCACTCAGAAAACTTTTAAATATATGTGAAGCATATGCACAGTCTCATGGACTTAAATATAATGTAAAAAAGAGCGAGCTGCTGGTGTTTCGGGCGGGACGTAGGAGTCCTTCTTGTGTTCCGCCAGTGACACTAAGTGGGCTCGCTTTGAATAGAGTCACCCATTTTAAATACTTGGGCCACTACATTGCCGAGGACCTGGGTGATAATATGGACGTGGAAAGGGAACGCAGGGCGTTGGCAGTTAGGTGTAATATGCTTGCTCGCAGGTTTGCTCGCTGCTCTATGGATGTCAAAGTAACATTATTCAAGGCTTTTTGCCAGTCATTTTACACCTGTAGCCTGTGGGTAAGCTATACACAAAAGGCTGTCAACGCCTTGCGGGTCCAATATAATAATGGACTTAGGATGCTGTTGGGGCTGCCGCGATTCTGCAGTGCATCGTCGATGTTTGCTGAGGCACATATTGATGACTTTTTTGCAATTATGAGGAAAAGGGTTGCCTCCTTGATGCACCGTGTTCGCGGCGGCGCCAACAGTATCCCAACTACTGTTGGGGACAGGATTGATAGCCCTATGGTAAGGCACTGGGTAACTGTCCATCTTGCCCCAAACCGCAAGCTTTAAAAAACTGTTATTTGCATTAGTGTTACTAACCTTTAATTTTTGTGTCTTTTACTAACCCATTTAAATATGAATTTCTCATGATTCGAAATAAAAAGTATTCTATTCTATTCTATTCTATTCTATTAGACACGAACACGTGAATCGTTTTGTACAGGCGCTCCAGTAATCGGCAGCCCCGTATCGCTGGGTGTCCTGAGCGCACGAACCGGCGCCACTTCGCGCTGCGCGGGCACCGGGCTCGCGCACGCGCACGTGGGCAAAGAGGCTGCCTTCACCATCCACTGTGCGGAGGACACGCCCCCCACTGTGCAGGTAATAATAAAATAATACCTTAATCTGTATCTTGTAAAATTGGTGTAGGTCCCGTTAACTGGGGCTTCATCATCATACTGAACAGCTTTTGTTCTACGACTTTGCTGAAATCGTAAAAAAAAATTACTCTTCATACAAATCGATCAGCTGATCGACCAATTTTGTGCACTTTAGTATGGATGGTCCAATTTTTTTTTGAGTTTTGACGTTGGGTTCCTTGAGGTAAGTTGTTCAGTATAATGAGTAGAACCCACAGTTAACAGGTTCTACACCAATCTTTTCACACCCTGTATAGACTATACATTGATATCACTAAGCGTATCGATTGCATAAATCGGCGCTCACACTCGCACGCACATCTACAAAGTATGCCTTCACCATTCGATCATTCTCAGTAGATCCATTGACTAGATCCATATACCAAAGTATATATATTAGTACAAACATACAGTATGGACACTCCCTGCCGCGCTCTAGATTGTGACCTCACCCCGTCGTCACCCAGATTGATACAGATTGGTAACAGTTTGGTTGTCGAACGTATAGGATTTCGCCGTGATTTTGTTTGCTTCGTCATTCGTTTTTTGAAAAGTCATTTCTGGCCCGTTGTATGAAGTGTCCAGGGTGTGCCTTTACCATACCACACCTCGGTCACTGGCGATCAAATGTATGAAACAAACGCGTTCCTACGCACACGGTCTAAGCTCGTGTAGATGAACGCGTACCATGCTTGTTTTTAGTGAGATAAGACGTGCTAGGATTGCTGTGAGATATCTGAGCGGGGGTGGGCGGCACTTTCAACGGGAGGCTGGGAGTGACCATACTGTAAGTAGTACGCTTTATTATACTGTGACCATACACTTTCATCACACTTGGTGAGCCCTTGATATCATCTCATCTGGTGATAAGACGATGATGCCGAAGATTTAAGCGGGCTTACCGATATTCCCCTACCTATTGGGGAACTGGCTATCTTCAAGCCGGACGGTAAGACTTAGATAAGATGGTGGTAAATGCCATTTCACTAAACAAACCAAGTCATACAAAGTTTGATTCCGCCTGGACAGCGCTGGGCTATGTGCCTGTCCCTCCATGTCCTCCATGGTCTGTCCCTCTTCACCGCACTCACACTTTGCAGACTCCCTACATCTCTATTTAAATCGAATAAGTGATTGCATCAACAGCGTATTTACAAAATCGTTTCCCATACAAAATTAAAATTACTACTTCTTGAAAATGGACGGCCAATTCTAGTGAAACTTTATACACATAAGCAAATCACGAAATCATAGTTTGTGGATCGATTAGTACATTTTCAAATAACTTAATGTGTTGTCAATAATAGTGATTGAAGGATTTTATAGTAATCTTAAATTTCGCTATTTTTTTTTTAAATAAGATGTTTTGAAAATTTAATATATCCACAATCCATAATTTTGTGACTTGTGTATCTAGTTTCATTAGAATCGGCTGATCCATTTTCAAGTAGAAGTAATTTAAAGTTAAGGCTGCACCAGCGCTTTTGTGCCAGGTTGAAGCCATGGAGTTCTTAGCGGGTTTCAGGTTTTGATCACTCGAACCCACAGGTTGCTGCGGTCAATTTCACTTTGATAAGAAGGGTGTCAGGACTTCAGTTGCTGAGGGAGTGGTTGGCAGAAGAGGTCGTGTACAGCCATCTGAGAGGTCGAGCTGATCTTAATGATATCTCTACTAAGCTCGAAGTTAGGGGAGGCAATATTTATGTTATGATACAAAGCAGGTAACCAGTGGGTAGGGGTTCACTTTATAGTGCCTTAACACGTTAACAGTCCCCATACAAGTGTTCTGAAACACGCCATACGTACACGAACTCAGCGCAACCGTTCCCCATGTACCGCATACAGTACACTTGACTGTCAACGTGTTAAGGTTACTTCATGTCTAAAATCTGTTTTGCACACAGCCAAAGAAAAAAGACTATTTACTAATGACACAGCGAAATCACACTAATATTATAAAGGCGAAAGTTTGTGAGTGTGTATGTTTGTTATTTCTTCACGCAAAAACTACTGAACAGATAGGGCTGAAATTTGGTAGGTAGACAGATTAGGACCTGGATTAACACATAAGCTACTTTTTTCACGCACTGCGTACCATCGAAAGTCATAGAAACGTCCACGCGGGTGAAGCCGCGGGAAACAGCTAGTCTTAAAAAAAATATTCCAACTCAGGTGGAACGTCTGACTGAGAACAAAGAAGACATCAGCGACTCAGCCTTGCTGGAATGCCGGGTCATCGCCGGCGCGCCCCGGGAGTGGCTTTGCGCGTACATACCACTCGCGGTTGGCCTGTATGAAGTTCGCATCTCCGTGCCATCTGGACCGTTGCCTGGCAGCCCCTTCTCTGTCAAAGTGAGTACAAACCCTTTAAAAGTTGAAGATGCGTTTCTTTTAATAGCCATGTTGTAAAAGTACAATAAATGTGACACTTGGTTGGATTGATACTGTTGGGAACTTAATAAGTGTGACACTTGGTTCGGTTGATACAGGTAGGAACTTAATAAATGTGACACTTGGTTGGGTTGATACAATCGGGAACTTAATAAATGTGACTCTTGGTTGGATTGATACTGTTGGGAAATTAATAAATGTGACACTTGTTTGGGTTGATACAGTTGGGAAATTATTAAATGTGACACTTGGTTGGATTGATACAGGCGGGAATTCAATAAATGTGACACTTGGCTGTATTGATACAGTTGGGAACTTAATGTATATGACACTTGGTTGGAGTGATACAGATGGAAACTTAATAAATGTGATACTTGGTTGGATTGATACTGATGGAAACTTCATAAATGTGACACTTGGTTGGGTTGATACAGTTGGGAACTTAATAAATTTCTGTGGTATAAAGCGTTTATCTCTCGTAGCACTACCTACCATTGGAGCGAGAAATAAATGTAGCTCCCAAACAGCTGGGCTACTAGTATATTAGAAAACCATGGGCAGCAGGCTTTTCCAGTAGCTGCGTGTATGTGAGAATGAGACGATGAACTACCAGAAGATCAACACTACGTCAGAAGCAGTACCTTCTCTGTGAATGCAAATTTCAATGTGAAGCGAGAAATGTACAGACCTGCACCACAAATGTAGGCACCCGTATTTTTCATTACTTTGGCGTCTATAGCTTTATCGACTCGCGCTACTTGTAAAATGTCACCGTGCAACTGCACTGACACGATATTCACATTTAACTGAATTTTTGTTTTTATTAAAAATTTGAGTGCGTTGGCTGCACTTCACCTGATGGTAAGTAAGGATTCAGCCCAGGATTTAACATGCAAGCTCAAATAGTGAACATTCAATCTCGTCTTGAAGATTTAATTGATTGAAAATTCCTAAATTATACGAATCGGTGAATACAGACGCCGGCAGGGAATTCCACTACTTGGACGTTCACATAATGAACGAAGAAGCTAAACTATTCGTGCTTAAAGGTGGAACATTAACGACAAAGGGGTGGAATCGCCCTCCGCACCTTGTCGTCCGATAATGAAATGGAGAGAGGGGAATGAGGTCGTGCATACTTTTTTCTCAGTTTTAGATCTTATACAATGTTTATTATTCCCTTCATTACATAGGTTATAGACACGTCAGCAATAGTCCCTGTTGGTGGATGGGGCGCTGACAGTTCGGGGCGCGTTCGGGCGCCATCTAAACTCGTGTTGGACACCAGCAATGCGGGCCCCGGGACATTGGAGTGTCTACTAGCTGGCAGGCATCAACGTAAGTCATCTCAATTGTTAACAAACAGATCTAAGCAGCAAAGGTGCTAGCATACCCTGGACACTTCATACAACGGGCCAGAAATGACATTTCAAAAAACGAACGACGAAACAAACAAAATGGCGGCGAAATCCTATGCGTTCGAGACCCAAACTATAACCAATCTGTATCAATCTGGGTGACGAGGGGGTGAGTCAAAATCTAGGGAGCGGCAGGGAGTGTCCATACTGTATGTTGGTACTTTTTTTTCTAGGTTCTTCGATAAATCTGATACAGATAGCATTTCTTTAGAAACTTCAATTTTATTTTAAGCTATCTACTTGTTTTGCACACTTTGTACTCTGTAACCTGGTGACAGAGTCCAAAAGAGCTAAGCGGGGTGGATAATTTTATTTATTTATTTTACTTTATTTAGAAAAGATACAATATTTTATGACTTTAAAAAACTCATCAATAAACTAAGTACTATTTATATGTTTTCACATGTATGAATGTACACGCTAGCTAAACTTGAATATATATATATTTAAGTTTAACTATTTTTCATTTCATTTTATTAGATCGCATACAAAATACATTTTGTGTTCGATTCAATTGCATTAGAAAGTAAAACACTAATATATAAACTTTGGTAAAACATAGGAAACATTAAAACATAAACATGAGCAAAAAAAAATAAAAAAGATTAATTATAACAATTAGGGAACTTTATCGAACCAATGTATTAAAAGCAGTGCTTTTACTGTATGGACCTTGAAAATAAATAAATAAATTTGGGGAAAATCAGCTGATTTAATTTGTTTTTGTATTATAATCGCAATAATGTTTTTGTAAAACGTTGAGGCTAAATTTAGTAACGTTTGCCCCTTCTGAACTTCATACTGCATGCGCAATATGTATGGGGGGGGGGGGGTTTAGGTTACATTGATTGCGGCAAAAGATTTGTTTGCCTCCTCGTGCCTCCTGCTCACACATGAATTCTCTGGGTGCGACACAACCTCCACGCCATTCAGGCATGAGAAAATCAAACTGTCAAAGGTATCAATAATTTTTATGTATAACTTTTTGTGTCATATTGTTTTCATGTTCTAATGACATAATCTGGTTAATTTCAAGGATTGCATTTTGACGTTATTAACTAATGATTGTTTATTTCTTGATTTTTCACAAATGAAATTATTTTATTACTATTTTATGATAACAGTGTAATTTGCACCTATTTTGAATAAATATCTTGAATCTGTGTACTCTCATCGTCAACTTTAAGGGAATCCCCCCCGGATTGATAAAATTTGATGTTCGAAAGTTAAAAACACAGTATTTGACATAATTTGATATTTTTTTTTTTGGATCCCCTTAAAAATCTAATTACTGGACCAATTTCGCATATAATTTTTTTATTCGACGCAAATTTTTATCTTCTTTAATTTACTATATAGCACAGTTATTTACAAAATAAGGTTTGAAAGCGAAAAACTGGAAAAAGTCCGAATATTTTGAGGTTTTTTCCGACCATAAGTTGTCCCCCTCCCCCCCCCCCCCCCCACTTTTAATGTCGCAAACTTAGATTAAGCACACCCACACGATACCAAACGATCCTGGAAAAAAATCTTTTGCCGCAATTAATGTAGGCTGAACCACTTTTTTGGTCCTCTATATTATTGGCCTAGTCTGCACGGAACAATCCTCAAACTTGTCTGCAGGCGTAGAAACGGTCTCCGGCCGTTCCGTGGTCACCCTCGCAGCTGCCGAAGGTTCGAGCGGCGAACAAGAACTAGAACTGACATACAACGGAGCTTTGCTCGGAACTGCTCCACGACGCGCTCTGGTGGTGTCAGGAGCCACCGCAGACCGCGTGGCACTGGCTGGCCGCGGGTTGTCGCATGCCGCGCCGGGGGTGCCCGCTGTCTTCACTGTGGGTGAGTCATCAGTTTCTTTTTATCCACCATTGGTAAGCCGAGCTTCGGTGGCGTAATGGCAAGGGCCGCTACCTCCTGTCCGGAAGGTCGTGGTTTGATCCTGCCACTTACCAATGTTTTCTGTAGTGTTGTACGATTTACATATGTACATGTAATTTATTTTTAAATAATTTTGCTAAGATTTGCTTCCAAATCTTCGTCGCGCATCTACAGTGTACTTTGCCCGCGACCCAGTTTAAAGTGCACTGACGCACGACGACTTAGCATAATTTTATTATTTTTTAAATTAGTGTTCAATTAGAGATCCATCTGACAAGACCATTGCATTTTATTTGGGACCACCTCTAGGACACTCACTGACATTGACATTGAATATCCTGTACAAGTGTATTTTATTATGTATACATAACCAACCTGCACACGCCTGCGAAGAAACTCGAAGGTTGTGTGTGAAGTCGACCTACCCGCACTGGGCCCGCGTGGTCAACTAAGGCCTAATCGCCCTGATTCAGGGTAGGCTCGAGCCCCTCGGTGGGGACGTATATGAGCTGATATAATAATAATAATAATAAACCAATGTGAGGGTATTCGTAAAATATATCAGTGTCTAACCAACTTGCGTGTGTTTCACTACATGGTGACAATTTCGATTTCATATGTACGTTTATCCGAGGCTCTTATACGGTGAGGGAAAACATCGTGAGGAAACCTGCACCCGCCTGCGAAGAAACTCGAAAGGTTGTGTGTGAAGTAGACCAACCCGCACTGGGCCCGTGTGGTCGACTAAGTCCCGATCGCCCTAATTCAGGGTTGGCCCCTCGGTGGGGACGTATATGAGCTGATATGATGGTAAGCCCTTGGTGTCATTCTACTTGATGATTAGTGATAATGAATGACGCCGAAGATGGAAGCATGCTTGCTTACCAATAATCCCCGACGCATTGGGAATCTGACTATCTTCAGTACTGGAAAACATCAATGCTGTTAACATTGATGCTTGGCAAACCTACCATTAAACAAACGTATTGTGAGTCATATCATAGTCATACTAGCTGTTTCCCGCGGCTTCACCCGCGTGGACAACGTTTCTATGACTTTTCGCGGGTGCGCAGTGCGCGAGTCGCAAGCGGCCACGACTTCCCGGATAGGAGGTAGCGGCCCTTGCCGTTGCGCTACCGACGCTATTAGATAGGTAATATAAAGCTAACATATACAGAATATTATTTTTTTATGTTACAAAAATATTAAATTAAACTGCATTTATTAAAGAAACCTGCACACGCCTGCGAAGAAACTCGCAGGTTGTGTGTGAAGTCGACCAACCCGCACTGGGCCTGCGTGGTCGACTAATGCCCGATCGCCCTAATTCAGGGTAGGCTCGAGGCCCTCGGTAGGGACGTATATGAGCTGATATGTATGAATGAAATCAAACTAAATATAAAAAAATCAACGTAAACGAAGAGAAAAAAGTGTCAGAGATTACTGCAGACCGCGTGACATAACTTGCAGCTGACCGAGGGTTTTCAGGCGTGTCTTATTTTCATTTTCTTGCTCCACGCAACTTACTTAGGAGCCGGCTTCTATACTAATACTAATATACCAATACTAATAATAATATTATAAAGAGGAAATATTTGATTGTTTGTTTTGAATAGGCTCCGAAACTACTGGACCGATTTGAAAAATTATTTTGCCGTTGGGAAGCTACACTATCCGCGGTTGCTATATGCTTTATTTTTTACTAAAACTCAAATAATGTAACCCAAGGTTTAAAAAATGATCTAAAATTCCTGCAATATCTACAAAAAGTTGTGGTAGTTTAGTGGTAGTGTAGCGATAGCGGTAGTTTAATATAGTATAGTGTAGTGTGAGGCAGTACGAAATTCGCCGTTACAGCTAGTTAATAATAAATTAATAATAAGACTTTAATAAGCGACAGACATGTCCTTAAACTGAAGTAGAGTATGCCAAGCAATTTTTAAAGAATCACTTTCAAATTTGTTATCTGTTGTATGTGTCTTCAGCAATCCATATTATATTGTATAGATACGTTCATTAATACATAATCTGTAACATGACATGAAGCTTCACAACCTCATTCCCCCTTCTCCATTTCATCATCGGACGACCAGGCGAGGATGGCGTGTTTCACCCCTTTGTCGTCAATGTTCCACCTTTACGCACGAAGCGTTTTGCGTCTTCGTTCATCATGCGAACGGCCAAGGAGGAATTCCCTTCCGGCGTCTGTATTCCCCGATTCGTATAATTTAGGAATCTTCAAGACGAGAGTGAATAAGCACTATTTGAGCTTGCGTGTCACATCCTCGGCTGCATCGGCACTTAACATCAGGTGAGGTGCAGCCAAACGCACTCAAATTTTAATAAAAAAAAAAGCTGGTACTTGCTACCCAAATTTTTTTTGTCTTATTGATACATGTCTATAAAAAAATCTATGGACCCGTTAACCAAAAAGTTGTAGTTTTTTTTATTTACAATTGGTAAGCCCTTGTCATAATCTCACCTGATGTTAAGTGTCGATGATACCGAAGATGGAAGCGGACTTAAGTACCAAGACTCCTTAACGCAACAGGGAACTGGCTATCATTTCTTCAAGCCGGAGCACATCTATGCTGTTAACATTGATGCTTGGTGGCAAGACTTAGATAAGATGGTGGTAGCTAGCCAGGCGGGCTTAGAAAATACCGGTGTGAAGTTAGCAGCCAAAAGTTAGCAGCCGTTATAAACCGACCATATTAAAAAGTCATCTTATATCTGAGTAAATAAGAACCAAAGGAGATAACTAAACATGATATTCGTTAAATCTACACTTTCTGATTCCATGACTACTAGAAATAAGATATAAAATTGATTACTAAACGAGTTATGAAAAAAAAGAAACTGTTCCTGAGAGAACACAAATATTCGTATCTGAGTATTTGCTATTGTACAATTTCAGGGTCTTACAAAAAAATGAACCTAGGAGTGCTGGTCCAGCAAACCTGATGAAAGGAAACATACTAAGAAACCTAAGATATCCGTTAAATCCAGATTTGAAGATTTTTCTTGCTTTCTAAGATTTGCTATCAACACATTGAAGCCGTTTGGTAGGTACATAATGAGGAAGAGAATCTAGACTGCTTCCAGGTCGCGCAAGTCAACTGTGCTAACGGAGCGGCTAGATATAGTCCGCAGATATCGAATGCTATCGAAAAATTTAGAATTTTCGATTTCAAGAACACCAACACACGAGTGCGAAATTTGAAAAAAAAAAAGTTTTTTCAAACTACGCATCAGACCGTTCTAAGGAGTGGAAGTCCACCGCACCTGTTTTGATGGGTGGAGATAAACATGCTGCATCTAAAAATATCATCAGAAGTCGAAACTTCGATTGCCGTGACACCCGTAGGACGATTTAATCAAAAAAAGGCATGTCCATACTGAACGACCGTAATGTCCTCCTTCCCCGCATCTGGGCCCAACCGAAACCCATATGAAAGTTAGCAAACGTCACCGAGCATCGTTTCCAGCCTCCAGAAGTGGACTTTTCCAGCTAGATTTTCTTTAAAAGGCTCGCAGCCGTTCTGTACCTGCATAATGAGGAAGAGGATTTCGACTGGTTCCAGGTCGTGGAAGTCAACTGCACTAACGGAGCGGCTAGATATCGTCCGTAGGTATCGAATGCCAGCAACAAATATATAATTATCGATTGTTAGGACACCAACACACGAGGGGGAAAAGTGGAAAAAAATAATATTTCAAACTACGCATCAGACCGTTCTAAGGAGTGGAAGTCAACCGCACCTATTTTGTTGGGTGGAGATAAACATGCTGCATCTAAAAATATCATTAGAAGTCGAAACTTCGATTGACGTGACACCCGTAGGACGATTTAATCAAAAAAAGGCATGTCCATACTGAACGACCGTAATGTCCTCGTTCCCCGCATCTGGGCCCAACCGAAACCCATATGAAAGTTAGCAAACGTCACCGAGCATCGTTTCCAGCCTCCAGAAGTGGACTTTTCCAGCTAGATTTTCTTTAAAAGGCTCGCAGCCGTTCTGTACCTGCATAATGAGGAAGAGGATTTCGACTGGTTCCAGGTCGTGGAAGTCAACTGCACTAACGGAGCGGCTAGATATCGTCCGTAGGTATCGAATGCCAGCAACAAATATATAATTATCGATTGTTAGGACACCAACACACGAGGGGGAAAAGTGGAAAAAAATAATATTTCAAACTACGCATCAGACCGTTCTAAGGAGTGGAAGTCCATCTCACCTGTTTTGTTGGGTGGAGATAAACATGTTGCATCTAAAAATACAATCAGAAGTCGAAACTTCGATTGCCGTGACACCCGTAGGACGATTTAATCAAAAAAAGGCATGTCCATACTGAACGACCGTAATGTCCTCGTTCCCCGCATCTGGGCCCAACCGAAACCCATATGAAAGTTAGCAAACGTCACCGAGCATCGTTTCCAGCCTCCAGAAGTGGACTTTTCCAGCTAGATTTTCTTTAAAAGGCTCGCAGCCGTTCTGTACCTGCATAATGAGGAAGAGGATTTCGACTGGTTCCAGGTCGTGGAAGTCAACTGCACTAACGGAGCGGCTAGATATCGTCCGTAAGTATCGAATGCCAGCAACAAATATATAATTATCGATTGTTAGGACACCAACACACGAGGGGGAAAAGTGGAAAAAAATAATATTTCAAACTACGCATCAGACCGTTCTAAGGAGTGGAAGTCCACCGCACCTATTTTGTTGGGTGGAAATAAACATGCTGCATCTAAAAATATCATCAGAAGTCGAAACTTCGATTGACGTGACACCCGTAGGACGATTTAATCAAAAAAAGGCATGTCCATACTGAACGACCGTAATGTCCTCGTTCCCCGCATCTGGGCCCAACCGAAACCCATATGAAAGTTAGCAAACGTCACCGAGCATCGTTTCCAGCCTCCAGAAGTGGACTTTTCCAGCTAGATTTTCTTTAAAAGGCTCGCAGCCGTTCTGTACCTGCATAATGAGGAAGAGGATTTCGACTGGTTCCAGGTCGTGGAAGTCAACTGCACTAACGGAGCGGCTAGATATCGTCCGTAGGTATCGAATGCCAGCAACAAATATATAATTATCGATTGTTAGGACACCAACACACGAGGGGGAAAAGTGGAAAAAAATAATATTTCAAACTACGCATCAGACCGTTCTAAGTAGTGGAAGTCCACCGCACCTATTTTGTTGGGTGGAGATAAACATGCTGCATCTAAAAATATCATTAGAAGTCGAAACTTCGATTGACGTGACACCCGTAGGACGATTTAATCAAAAAAAGCCATGTCCATACTGAACGACCGTAATGTCCTCGTTCCCCGCATCTGGGCCCAACCGAAACCCATATGAAAGTTAGCAAACGTCACCGAGCATCGTTTCCAGCCTCCAGAAGTGGACTTTTCCAGCTAGATTTTCTTTAAAAGGCTCGCAGCCGTTCTGTACCTGCATAATGAGGAAGAGGATTTCGACTGGTTCCAGGTCGTGGAAGTCAACTGCACTAACGGAGCGGCTAGATATCGTCCGTAGGTATCGAATGCCAGCAACAAATATATAATTATCGATTGTTAGGACACCAACACACGAGGGGGAAAAGTGGAAAAAAATAATATTTCAAACTACGCATCAGACCGTTCTAAGGAGTGGAAGTCAACCGCACCTATTTTGTTGGGTGGAGATAAACATGCTGCATCTAAAAATATCATTAGAAGTCGAAACTTCGATTGACGTGACACCCGTAGGACGATTTAATCAAAAAAAGGCATGTCCATACTGAACGACCGTAATGTCCTCGTTCCCCGCATCTGGGCCCAACCGAAACCCATATGAAAGTTAGCAAACGTCACCGAGCATCGTTTCCAGCCTCCAGAAGTGGACTTTTCCAGCTAGATTTTCTTTAAAAGGCTCGCAGCCGTTCTGTACCTGCATAATGAGGAAGAGGATTTCGACTGGTTCCAGGTCGTGGAAGTCAACTGCACTAACGGAGCGGCTAGATATCGTCCGTAGGTATCGAATGCCAGCAACAAATATATAATTATCGATTGTTAGGACACCAACACACGAGGGGGAAAAGTGGAAAAAAATAATATTTCAAACTACGCATCAGACCGTTCTAAGGAGTGGAAGTCCATCTCACCTGTTTTGTTGGGTGGAGATAAACATGTTGCATCTAAAAATACAATCAGAAGTCGAAACTTCGATTGCCGTGACACCCGTAGGACGATTTAATCAAAAAAAGGCATGTCCATACTGAACGACCGTAATGTCCTCGTTCCCCGCATCTGGGCCCAACCGAAACCCATATGAAAGTTAGCAAACGTCACCGAGCATCGTTTCCAGCCTCCAGAAGTGGACTTTTCCAGCTAGATTTTCTTTAAAAGGCTCGCAGCCGTTCTGTACCTGCATAATGAGGAAGAGGATTTCGACTGGTTCCAGGTCGTGGAAGTCAACTGCACTAACGGAGCGGCTAGATATCGTCCGTAGGTATCGAATGCCAGCAACAAATATATAATTATCGATTGTTAGGACACCAACACACGAGGGGGAAAAGTGGAAAAAAATAATATTTCAAACTACGCATCAGACCGTTCTAAGGAGTGGAAGTCCACCGCACCTATTTTGTTGGGTGGAAATAAACATGCTGCATCTAAAAATATCATCAGAAGTCGAAACTTCGATTGACGTGACACCCGTAGGACGATTTAATCAAAAAAAGGCATGTCCATACTGAACGACCGTAATGTCCTCGTTCCCCGCATCTGGGCCCAACCGAAACCCATATGAAAGTTAGCAAACGTCACCGAGCATCGTTTCCAGCCTCCAGAAGTGGACTTTTCCAGCTAGATTTTCTTTAAAAGGCTCGCAGCCGTTCTGTACCTGCATAATGAGGAAGAGGATTTCGACTGGTTCCAGGTCGTGGAAGTCAACTGCACTAACGGAGCGGCTAGATATCGTCCGTAGGTATCGAATGCCAGCAACAAATATATAATTATCGATTGTTAGGACACCAACACACGAGGGGGAAAAGTGGAAAAAAATAATATTTCAAACTACGCATCAGACCGTTCTAAGTAGTGGAAGTCCACCGCACCTATTTTGTTGGGTGGAGATAAACATGCTGCATCTAAAAATATCATTAGAAGTCGAAACTTCGATTGACGTGACACCCGTAGGACGATTTAATCAAAAAAAGCCATGTCCATACTGAACGACCGTAATGTCCTCGTTCCCCGCATCTGGGCCCAACCGAAACCCATATGAAAGTTAGCAAACGTCACCGAGCATCGTTTCCAGCCTCCAGAAGTGGACTTTTCCAGCTAGATTTTCTTTAAAAGGCTCGCAGCCGTTCTGTACCTGCATAATGAGGAAGAGGATTTCGACTGGTTCCAGGTCGTGGAAGTCAACTGCACTAACGGAGCGGCTAGATATCGTCCGTAGGTATCGAATGCCAGCAACAAATATATAATTATCGATTGTTAGGACACCAACACACGAGGGGGAAAAGTGGAAAAAAATAATATTTCAAACTACGCATCAGACCGTTCTAAGGAGTGGAAGTCCACCGCACCTATTTTGTTGGGTGGAGATAAACATGCTGCATCGAAAAATATCATTAGAAGTCGAAACTTCGATTGACGTGACACCCGTAGGACGATTTAATCAAAAAAAGGCATGTCCATACTGAACGACCGTAATGTCCTCGTTCCCCGCATCTGGGCCCAACCGAAACCCATATGAAAGTTAGCAAACGTCACCGAGCATCGTTTCCAGCCTCCAGAAGTGGACTTTTCCAGCTAGATTTTCTTTAAAAGGCTCGCAGCCGTTCTGTACCTGCATAATGAGGAAGAGGATTTCGACTGGTTCCAGGTCGTGGAAGTCAACTGCACTAACGGAGCGGCTAGATATCGTCCGTAGGTATCAAGTGCCAGCAACAAATATAGAATTATCGATTGTTAGGACACCAACACACGAGGGGGAAAAGTGGAAAAAAATAATATTTCAAACTACGCATCAGACCGTTCTAAGGAGTGGAAGTCCACCGCACCTATTTTGTTGGGTGGAGATAAACATGCTGCATCTAAAAATATCATTAGAAGTCGAAACTTCGATTGACGTGACACCCGTAGGACGATTTAATCAAAAAAAGGCATGTCCATACTGAACGACCGTAATGTCCTCGTTCCCCGCATCTGGGCCCAACCGAAACCCATATGAAAGTTAGCAAACGTCACCGAGCATCGTTTCCAGCCTCCAGAAGTGGACTTTTCCAGCTAGATTTTCTTTAAAAGGCTCGCAGCCGTTCTGTACCTGCATAATGAGGAAGAGGATTTCGACTGGTTCCAGGTCGTGGAAGTCAACTGCACTAACGGAGCGGCTAGATATCGTCCGTAGGTATCAAATGCCAGCAACAAATATAGAATTATCGATTGTTAGGACACCAACACACGAGGGGGAAAAGTGGAAAAAAATAATATTTCAAACTACGCATCAGACCGTTCTAAGGAGTGGAAGTCCACCGCACCTGTTTTGTTGGGTGGAGATAAACATGTTGCATCTAAAAATATCATTAGAAGTCGAAACTTCGATTGCCGTGACACCCGTAGGACGATTTAATCAAAAAAAGCCATGTCCATACTGAACGACCGTAATGTCCTCGTTCCCCGCATCTGGCCCCAACCGAAACCCATATGAAAGTTAGCAAACGTCACCGAGCATCGTTTCCAGCCTCCAGAAGTGGACTTTTCCAGCTAGATTTTCTTTAAAAGGCTCGCAGCCGTTCTGTACCTGCATAATGAGGAAGAGGATTTCGACTGGTTCCAGGTCGTGGAAGTCAACTGCACTAACGGAGCGGCTAGATATCGTCCGTAGGTATCAAATGCCAGCAACAAATATATAATTATCGATTGTTAGGACACCAACACACGAGGGGGAAAAGTGGAAAAAAATAATATTTCAAACTACGCATCAGACCGTTCTAAGGAGTGGAAGTCCACCGCACCTATTTTGTTGGGTGGAGATAAACATGCTGCATCTAAAAATATCATTAGAAGTCGAAACTTCGATTGACGTGACACCCGTAGGACGATTTAATCAAAAAAAGGCATGTCCATACTGAACGACCGTAATGTCCTCGTTCCCCGCATCTGGGCCCAACCGAAACCCATATGAAAGTTAGCAAACGTCACCGAGCATCGTTTCCAGCCTCCAGAAGTGGACTTTTCCAGCTAGATTTTCTTTAAAAGGCTCGCAGCCGTTCTGTACCTGCATAATGAGGAAGAGGATTTCGACTGGTTCCAGGTCGTAGAAGTCAACTGCACTAACGGAGCGGCTAGATATCGTCCGTAGGTATCGAATGCCAGCAAAAAATATATAATTATGGATTGTTAGGACACCAACACACGAGGGGGAAAAGTGGAAAAAAATAATATTTCAAACTACGCATCAGACCGTTCTAAGGAGTGGAAGTCAACCGCACCTATTTTGTTGGGTGGAGATAAACATGCTGCATCTAAAAATATCATTAGAAGTCGAAACTTCGATTGACGTGACACCCGTAGGACGATTTAATCAAAAAAAGGCATGTCCATACTGAACGACCGTAATGTCCTCGTTCCCCGCATCTGGGCCCAACCGAAACCCATATGAAAGTTAGCAAACGTCACCGAGCATCGTTTCCAGCCTCCAGAAGTGGACTTTTCCAGCTAGATTTTCTTTAAAAGGCTCGCAGCCGTTCTGTACCTGCATAATGAGGAAGAGGATTTCGACTGGTTCCAGGTCGTGGAAGTCAACTGCACTAACGGAGCGGCTAGATATCGTCCGTAGGTATCGAATGCCAGCAACAAATATATAATTATCGATTGTTAGGACACCAACACACGAGGGGGAAAAGTGGAAAAAAATAATATTTCAAACTACGCATCAGACCGTTCTAAGGAGTGGAAGTCAACCGCACCTATTTTGTTGGGTGGAGATAAACATGCTGCATCTAAAAATATCATTAGAAGTCGAAACTTCGATTGACGTGACACCCGTAGGACGATTTAATCAAAAAAAGGCATGTCCATACTGAACGACCGTAATGTCCTCGTTCCCCGCATCTGGGCCCAACCGAAACCCATATGAAAGTTAGCAAACGTCACCGAGCATCGTTTCCAGCCTCCAGAAGTGGACTTTTCCAGCTAGATTTTCTTTAAAAGGCTCGCAGCCGTTCTGTACCTGCATAATGAGGAAGAGGATTTCGACTGGTTCCAGGTCGTGGAAGTCAACTGCACTAACGGAGCGGCTAGATATCGTCCGTAGGTATCGAATGCCAGCAACAAATATATAATTATCGATTGTTAGGACACCAACACACGAGGGGGAAAAGTGGAAAAAAATA
Source organism: Coleophora flavipennella (assembly GCA_947284805.1). NCBI lineage: Eukaryota > Metazoa > Arthropoda > Insecta > Lepidoptera > Coleophoridae > Coleophora > Coleophora flavipennella. The sequence continues at coordinate 2,625,542 of OX369300.1, forward strand.
ATATTTCAAACTACGCATCAGACCGTTCTAAGGAGTGGAAGTCCACCGCACCTATTTTGTTGGGTGGAGATAAACATGCTGCATCTAAAAATATCATTAGAAGTCGAAACTTCGATTGACGTGACACCCGTAGGACGATTTAATCAAAAAAAGGCATGTCCATACTGAACGACCGTAATGTCCTCGTTCCCCGCATCTGGGCCCAACCGAAACCCATATGAAAGTTAGCAAACGTCACCGAGCATCGTTTCCAGCCTCCAGAAGTGAACTTTTCCAGCTAGATTTTCTTTAAAAGGCTCGCAGCCGTTCTGTACCTGCATAATGAGGAAGAGGATTTCGACTGGTTCCAGGTCGTGGAAGTCAACTGCACTAACGGAGCGGCTAGATATCGTCCGTAGGTATCAAGTGCCAGCAACAAATATAGAATTATCGATTGTTAGGACACCAACACACGAGGGGGAAAAGTGGAAAAAAATAATATTTCAAACTACGCATCAGACCGTTCTAAGGAGTGGAAGTCCACCGCACCTATTTTGTTGGGTGGAGATAAACATGCTGCATCTAAAAATATCATTAGAAGTCGAAACTTCGATTGACGTGACACCCGTAGGACGATTTAATCAAAAAAAGGCATGTCCATACTGAACGACCGTAATGTCCTCGTTCCCCGCATCTGGGCCCAACCGAAACCCATATGAAAGTTAGCAAACGTCACCGAGCATCGTTTCCAGCCTCCAGAAGTGGACTTTTCCAGCTAGATTTTCTTTAAAAGGCTCGCAGCCGTTCTGTACCTGCATAATGAGGAAGAGGATTTCGACTGGTTCCAGGTCGTGGAAGTCAACTGCACTAACGGAGCGGCTAGATATCGTCCGTAGGTATCAAATGCCAGCAACAAATATAGAATTATCGATTGTTAGGACACCAACACACGAGGGGGAAAAGTGGAAAAAAATAATATTTCAAACTACGCATCAGACCGTTCTAAGGAGTGGAAGTCCACCGCACCTGTTTTGTTGGGTGGAGATAAACATGTTGCATCTAAAAATATCATTAGAAGTCGAAACTTCGATTGCCGTGACACCCGTAGGACGATTTAATCAAAAAAAGCCATGTCCATACTGAACGACCGTAATGTCCTCGTTCCCCGCATCTGGCCCCAACCGAAACCCATATGAAAGTTAGCAAACGTCACCGAGCATCGTTTCCAGCCTCCAGAAGTGGACTTTTCCAGCTAGATTTTCTTTAAAAGGCTCGCAGCCGTTCTGTACCTGCATAATGAGGAAGAGGATTTCGACTGGTTCCAGGTCGTGAAAGTCAACTGCACTAACGGAGCGGCTAGATATCGTCCGTAGGTATCAAATGCCAGCAACAAATATATAATTATCGATTGTTAGGACACCAACACACGAGGGGGAAAAGTGGAAAAAAATAATATTTCAAACTACGCATCAGACCGTTCTAAGGAGTGGAAGTCCACCGCACCTATTTTGTTGGGTGGAGATAAACATGCTGCATCTAAAAATATCATTAGAAGTCGAAACTTCGATTGACGTGACACCCGTAGGACGATTTAATCAAAAAAAGGCATGTCCATACTGAACGACCGTAATGTCCTCGTTCCCCGCATCTGGGCCCAACCGAAACCCATATGAAAGTTAGCAAACGTCACCGAGCATCGTTTCCAGCCTCCAGAAGTGGACTTTTCCAGCTAGATTTTCTTTAAAAGGCTCGCAGCCGTTCTGTACCTGCATAATGAGGAAGAGGATTTCGACTGGTTCCAGGTCGTAGAAGTCAACTGCACTAACGGAGCGGCTAGATATCGTCCGTAGGTATCGAATGCCAGCAAAAAATATATAATTATGGATTGTTAGGACACCAACACACGAGGGGGAAAAGTGGAAAAAAATAATATTTCAAACTACGCATCAGACCGTTCTAAGGAGTGGAAGTCAACCGCACCTATTTTGTTGGGTGGAGATAAACATGCTGCATCTAAAAATATCATTAGAAGTCGAAACTTCGATTGACGTGACACCCGTAGGACGATTTAATCAAAAAAAGGCATGTCCATACTGAACGACCGTAATGTCCTCGTTCCCCGCATCTGGGCCCAACCGAAACCCATATGAAAGTTAGCAAACGTCACCGAGCATCGTTTCCAGCCTCCAGAAGTGGACTTTTCCAGCTAGATTTTCTTTAAAAGGCTCGCAGCCGTTCTGTACCTGCATAATGAGGAAGAGGATTTCGACTGGTTCCAGGTCGTGGAAGTCAACTGCACTAACGGAGCGGCTAGATATCGTCCGTAGGTATCGAATGCCAGCAACAAATATATAATTATCGATTGTTAGGACACCAACACACGAGGGGGAAAAGTGGAAAAAAATAATATTTCAAACTACGCATCAGACCGTTCTAAGGAGTGGAAGTCCACCGCACCTATTTTGTTGGGTGGAGATAAACATGCTGCATCTAAAAATATCATCAGAAGTCGAAACTTCGATTGACGTGACACCCGTAGGACGATTTAATCAAAAAAAGGCATGTCCATACTGAACGACCGTAATGTCCTCGTTCCCCGCATCTGGGCCCAACCGAAACCCATATGAAAGTTAGCAAACGTCACCGAGCATCGTTTCCAGCCTCCAGAAGTGGACTTTTCCAGCTAGATTTTCTTTAAAAGGCTCGCAGCCGTTCTGTACCTGCATAATGAGGAAGAGGATTTCGACTGGTTCCAGGTCGTGGAAGTCAACTGCACTAACGGAGCGGCTAGATATCGTCCGTAGGTATCGAATGCCAGCAACAAATATATAATTATCTATTGTTAGGACACCAACACACGAGGGGGAAAAGTGGAAAAAAATAATATTTCAAACTACGCATCAGACCGTTCTAAGGAGTGGAAGTCCATCGCACCTGTTTTGTTGGGTGGAGATAAACATGTTGCATCTAAAAATACAATCAGAAGTCGAAACTTCGATTGCCGTGACACCCGTAGGACGATTTAATCAAAAAAAGGCATGTCCATACTGAACGACCGTAATGTCCTCGTTCCCCGCATCTGGGCCCAACCGAAACCCATATGAAAGTTAGCAAACGTCACCGAGCATCGTTTCCAGCCTCCAGAAGTGGACTTTTCCAGCTAGATTTTCTTTAAAAGGCTCGCAGCCGTTCTGTACCTGCATAATGAGGAAGAGGATTTCGACTGGTTCCAGGTCGTGGAAGTCAACTGCACTAACGGAGCGGCTAGATATCGTCCGTAGGTATCGAATGCCAGCAACAAATATATAATTATCGATTGTTAGGACACCAACACACGAGGGGGAAAAGTGGAAAAAAATAATATTTCAAACTACGCATCAGACCGTTCTAAGGAGTGGAAGTCCATCGCACCTGTTTTGTTGGGTGGAGATAAACATGTTGCATCTAAAAATACAATCAGAAGTCGAAACTTCGATTGCCGTGACACCCGTAGGACGATTTAATCAAAAAAAGGCATGTCCATACTGAACGACCGTAATGTCCTCGTTCCCCGCATCTGGGCCCAACCGAAACCCATATGAAAGTTAGCAAACGTCACCGAGCATCGTTGCCAGCCTCCAGAAGTGGACTTTTCCAGCTAGATTTTCTTTAAAAGGCTCGCAGCCGTTCTGTACCTGCATAATGAGGAAGAGGATTTCGACTGGTTCCAGGTCGTGGAAGTCAACTGCACTAACGGAGCGGCTAGATATCGTCCGTAGGTATCGAATGCCAGCAACAAATATATAATTATCGATTGTTAGGACACCAACACACGAGGGGGAAAAGTGGAAAAAAATAATATTTCAAACTACGCATCAGACCGTTCTAAGGAGTGGAAGTCCACCGCACCTATTTTGTTGGGTGGAAATAAACATGCTGCATCTAAAAATATCATCAGAAGTCGAAACTTCGATTGACGTGACACCCGTAGGACGATTTAATCAAAAAAAGGCATGTCCATACTGAACGACCGTAATGTCCTCGTTCCCCGCATCTGGGCCCAACCGAAACCCATATGAAAGTTAGCAAACGTCACCGAGCATCGTTTCCAGCCTCCAGAAGTGGACTTTTCCAGCTAGATTTTCTTTAACAGGCTCGCAGCCGTTCTGTACCTGCATAATGAGGAAGAGGATTTCGACTGGTTCCAGGTCGTGGAAGTCAACTGCACTAACGGAGCGGCTAGATATCGTCCGTAGGTATCGAATGCAAGCAACAAATATATAATTATCGATTGTTAGGACACCAACACACGAGGGGGAAAAGTGGAAAAAAATAATATTTCAAACTACGCATCAGACCGTTCTAAGGAGTGGAAGTCCACCGCACCTATTTTGTTGGGTGGAGATAAACATGCTGCATCTAAAAATATCATTAGAAGTCGAAACTTCGATTGACGTGACACCCGTAGGACGATTTAATCAAAAAAAGGCATGTCCATACTGAACGACCGTAATGTCCTCGTTCCCCGCATCTGGGCCCAACCGAAACCCATATGAAAGTTAGCAAACGTCACCGAGCATCGTTTCCAGCCTCCAGAAGTGGACTTTTCCAGCTAGATTTTCTCTATTAGGCTGGCAGCCGTTCTGTACCTGCATAATGAGGAAGAGGATTTCGACTGGTTCCAGGTCGTGGAAGTCAACTGCACTAACGGAGCGGCTAGATATCGTCCGTAGGTATCGAATGCCAGCAACAAATATATAATTATTGATTGTTAGGACACCAACACACGAGGGGGAAAAGTGAAAAAAAATAACGAAACAAAAAAATAATGAAACGAAGTCCTATGTCCTAATGCTGTGTCTGTCAGTCCGTATGTCACGGGTCTGAAGCTCATGGATGGCATAGTATTAGGTAGATAGGATAGTGTAGTGTAAGGTGAAACGAAGTTCGCCGGGACAGCTAGTACATATATATATTTTATATATGGTCCTAATTTATTAGTCACCATCCTTTCAAACACAGCGTCTACTCCTGACACTGAACAACTTTCACCAAAGAACTTTCACCAAAGTCAGCTGATCAGGTTGTATGAAGTGATAATTAATTTTCTTTATTGCGATTTCAGCAAAGTCGTAGAACTAAAGTTGTTCAGTATGATGAACTTTTATTCTACAACTTTGCTGAAATCGCAAAAAAAATACTCTTCATACAATTCGATCAGCTGACAGACCTATTTTTAAATTTTATGCATTTTAGTATAAAGGGTCCAAATATTTTTTTTTAAATTGACTACAGGTTCCTTGGGGAAAGTTGTTCAGTATGATGAGTAGAACCCCCAGTTAAAAGGTTCTACGCCATTTTTTTACACCCTGTATACATATATAAAGTCTAAGAAAATTAGCTGAAACTATTTTAACTGGTGCTTTTATCCATGAAACTGAACAACTTTCCCCATGAAACCCATAGTTAAATCTCAAAAAAAAAATTGAACATCCGATACTAAGTTGGCTGATCAGCTGATCCGAGTTAGTATGGGAATCAATTTTTTTTTGCAATTTGAGTATGGGTTCCAAGGAGAAAGTTGTTCAGTTGCATGGGTAGAAGCACCAGTTAAAATAGTTTTAGCCAATTTTGTTACACCTTATATATATTCTCATTACTCCGAATATTAATACAAAGGCATAGAAAACTTACCCAACGCCTTTCATGAGTGCGCGGCTCTGGCGGCGCTGGCGCCCACACAGCTGGTATGTGGGGTTGTGTGGGTTGCAAAAATATTATTTGCGGCGCTGTTTGTTGCGGCGCCGCCGCCGCCGCCGCCACTAAGATATATTGACTGTTCATCTTCAGACTGTTCAGCTCGATAGTACCAAAATATTGCATTGTCACAGACTTTACATGTACCTCCCAAATTTCAGCTCAATCGAACACCGGAAAGTGGGTCAAATTTAGGTCACAATGCAGAGATATGCTATATATAAGGGGAGGTAACAAATCTGTGTGTCAATGTAATCAATTAGTATTTATTAATAATTATTGGTTATTAAATTATTGTAACAAACAACAAAGTCTCTTTTTTATACGAACAGGGACTCAGATGTACGAATGGGTTCAGGTACCTAGTCCGTTCCACAGTCAAACCAAGTGAGCCATAAAAGATTTGCCAAGGAATTCAGTACTAAAAGTAGAAAGGCAATACTTACACGATAGAGGTTGGCGGCCATTAATTGATTCCCTACTGTGAAAATTGTCTTTTGAGATACGGAGGAACCGCTGGACTGTGGCGTACATTGTACAGCAAACAGAGAGTGTGCATACTACGTCATAGACGGATAGGAAGTCACTTCAGCTTAGCTCGAAATTCAGAGACATGGTCGTACTTCCTCAAACCGCATACGAATCTTATGCACACGTTCTGTAAGCGTTCCAGTTTGTTCAGTAGCTCCTCGGTAGTGTCGATGTAACAGACATCAGCATAGTCAAGAAATGGGACTAGGGTAGGAGACTGAGCTAGTTGACATTTGGTCGACATGGGCAGAAATCTTTCGAGGTGCATAAGCAAGGCCAATTGCAAGATATAAAATAGTTTTGTAAAATTGTTAAGCAAGCTCTTTTTGTTCAATGCAATACTTACCAATAACGTAGCGTTGTAAAATATTACTAAGTATGGCAAAATCTACTTACGTCCCGTAAAAACGTCCAACAAACAGTTCGACTCGACACTGTGACTCTGTGACTCGACCGACATCGACATGGAAAATGACGGAAAAATTCAAACTTCAAAGCGGCTGTTTCGCCGTTCGCGCAAAGTCAAAATTGCCAGATGTGATTTTCAAATTTACCCAGATTCATAATGGAGGTAACAAAAGGATCAAAATATTACTATCAAATACACCTAAATTCGGAGCGCAGATCATGTACATTACTTTAGCTTTTATTTCACTTCAATACATGCAGTATTTCCGAAGATATAACAACGACAATTTTAAGCCCTTTTTTGAATTTCCGAGATTACGCGCGCTCATACTATAACGTCACAGCCCCGTTTATTCTTACTTTTATTTTATTACATGTTTTTCCTTCCAAAAACAAGAATCTAATTACAGACCGATACTGTTCTTTCTCCATTTTAACAATTTCAAGTTCACGCTTTCACTAAATCGCTGTCAAATGAGAAAAAAAAAACAAAAGAATGCCATTTTTTTCTCTTTTTCCCGCCTCTGAAAAATGGCTTAAAAAGGTGGTATACTTATTTTCGGCCAATGATATTAATATATTTAGTAAACGGGTACTTATCAAACAGCCTAGGTACATCGAAATGGTCTTCACAGCAGTGCGCTTTTCTTTTACGGCCTATTACATTAACTCTTTTTACGGCTGTCATCCACTTTTATCCATTTTTGGGTCCACAGGCACATAAACGTGTGCTATATCTGTTGAATTGAAGCACTGAGGCACAATACAGTTTTTTTCCATTTTTACCACAGGAACTTTATAATTTTGATTTTTACTGCGCAGCGGCGTGCTGTGACGGCATCGGCTAGTGAGCGCCCGCCCACGTTTTTAAAAACCTTCGGCCGGAAATACGCACTTCCCCAAGAATTTCCACCATGACCGGTTCTGCGCCGTCCGCATTTAGTCGTATTTTAAAGTAAATTACATAATTGTCCGCTTTTAAAACGACTAGAAAAAAGGAGGAGGTTTCTCAATTCGACCGTATATATATAAGCGTCGGTGGCTCCACCGGTAACGACTCGGTCCATCTAACCAGAGGTACCGGGTTCAAATCTGGACGGCCAATGTACCAATGAGTTTTTCAAAAAACTTACGTACATACTTACCGATTGCTTTAACGGTGAAGGAAAACATCGTGAGGAAACCTGCACACGCCTGCGAAGAAACTCGAAGGTTGTGTGTGAAGTCGACCAACCCGCACTGGGCCCGCGTGGTCGACTAAGGCCTAATCGCCCTGATTCAGGGTAGGCTCGAGCCCCTCGGTGGGGACGTATATGAACTGTAATGATGATATATATATATATATATATAATTTTTTTTGTGTGTGTTCGCGGATAACTTATTCGTTTAAGAACTGATTTTGATGATTCTTTTTTTGTTGGAAAAGAGATATCCCAAGGGTGGTATGATGATAAGGAAACCAGGATCTGATGATGGAATCCCAGAGAAATTGACGGGAACCTTTAAAAAATCGTAGTGGTGACTAGTGCGTTTGTTAATTTTTTTATGTATTTTCTAAAGGTATTCACGTATTTGCGTCTGGTAGTCATTGTTCTATGTTGGAGAGCTGATGATGGAAGGTACAACTCCTTAACGGTTAGGATTTAAAGGATAATTCTTTAAGTATTATACGTAGATAAGTAGGTATACATATATACCGATAGTTGTATTCGTTCAGGTTATTCAGGTGAGCTGATGATGGAAGGTGTAACTCCTTAACTTGCGTGCTGCTGAGATGATAATGAAAGCCACAGGACTCTGTATCAGTTAATGAAACACATACATTATGATTTGATGATTCCTGTTGGCGAATAGGTGATTGGGTTTAACTTTATTAGATAGATAACATTATCAATAAAAATAAAATAAAAAAGTGTCAAAAAGAAAATACGCAAAAGTTTGAAATAATATTATTATAAAAATAAATAATGAAATCAAAGGTAGGATACGAATCAAATAAGGGGACTACACTTTTTTGAGGTCGGTGCCCAACAAAGCGATCGATTCTAAAACAATTGAAAGGTAAGTAGCTGTGTGTTGGTACCGACCTCAAAAAAATATTGTAGTCCCCTAATTTGATAGATACTCTCTCTTTGATTTTATTATTGTTGGTTAATTTCGTGTATTTATATGTATAAAATATCCTTTCATACTTTTGAGTATTTTCTTTTTGAAGTCGGTTTTTAGTTTTTTAACCTTTTTTATTCCCCTTTTTTATCAAAAACTTGAGTGCGTTTGGCTGCACCTGACCTAATGGTAAGTGCCTTGATAACGCTCCCCCACAAATCATCACTTTTGGACTGAAATTCCCCAAAGTTTCGGGGGTTCCGACCAGATTGGCAACGCTGCCACAATCTCAAATCAACTCGTTGCGTTGTTTGGGAATTCCCCTTGTCTATTATAAAACTAAATACCACAGATCAACTACAAATAGATTAATTCTATATCGCGTCACGTGGCCTCTTCAATGTTGCCACTTTAATATTATTTCCATTAAGTCGGAGTAAATTTCTATGTATTCAGCGCGATCTAGTGCCTTTGAAGTAGATCAGATTTAATTTTAATTAACGCTTTCAAAAAGTACTTGTACAGCTTTAAATTTCAATATACATTTTCAAACTCAGAGTTCACTTAGAAACCTACAAACACATTTTATTTTACAGGTAAAATTTCAAAAATTAAATGTCAAAAATTAAAAAGTAGGTCATCTTTGACGAAGTAATAGTTGTATAAAGAGGTCACCTTTGCCGCTGTCTAGCAACAAGTAGCAAAGCTCACACTCCATTCCTTTCGTTTAACAGCGTATACCTGTAGCCTCTATCAAATAAGAGGAAACAAGTGTGTGTGTCTCATTGAAAATAGCAAGAAAGAGGCATAAATATAAAGTCGGAAACATACCATTTAGACACCATTCCACGCCAAACCACCCCATCCGACAAAACGAATATAAAATTCATACAAATTCTATCCCTAGAAATACACTGCTAGATAATATCCTAGACAACACAGCACAAGTTCCTCTTCCTCATTATGGACTTCAAAAACGGCTGCTCGCTTTTAAGAGAAAATCTAGCCATTAGACATTGCGGTCGTTCAGTATGGACCATTGAATTATTATTACTGGTATGGACATGCCTTTTTTTGATTAAATCGTCCTACAGGTGTCACGTCAATCGAAGTTTCGACTTCTGATGATACTTTTAGATGCAGCATGTTTATCTCCACCCAACAAAACAGGTGCGGTGGACTTCCACTCCTTAGAACGGTCTGATGCGTAGTTTGAAATATTATTTTTTTCCACTTTTCCCCCTCGTGTGTAGGTGTCCTAACAATCGATAATTCTATATTTGTTGCTGGCATTTGATACCTACGGACGATATCTAGCCGCTCCGTTAGTGCAGTTGACTTCCACGACCTGGAACCAGTCGAAATCCTCTTCCTCATTATGCAGGTACAGAACGGCTGCGAGCCTTTTAAAGAAAATCTAGCTGGAAAAGTCCACTTCTGGAGGCTGGAAACGATGCTCGGTGACGTTTGCTAACTTTCATATGGGTTTCGGTTGGGGCCAGATGCGGGGAACGAGGACATTACGGTCGTTCAGTATGGACATGGCTTTTTTTGATTAAATCGTCCTACGGGTGTCACGGCAATCGAAGTTTCGACTTCTAATGATATTTTTAGATGCAGCATGTTTATCTCCACCCAACAAAATAGGTGCGGTGGACTTCCACTCCTTAGAACGGTCTGATGCGTAGTTTGAAATATTATTTTTTTCCACTTTTCCCCCTCGTGTGTTGGTGTCCTAACAATCGATAATTATATATTTGTTGCTTGCATTCGATACCTACGGACGATATCTAGCCGCTCCGTTAGTGCAGTTGACTTCCACGACCTGAAACCAGTCGAAATCCTCTTCCTCATTATGCAGGTACAGAACGGCTGCGAGCCTGTTAAAGAAAATCTAGCTGGAAAAGTCCACTTCTGGAGGCTGGAAACGATGCTCGGTGACGTTTGCTAACTTTCATATGGGTTTCGGTTGGGCCCAGATGCGGGGAACGAGGACATTACGGTCGTTCAGTATGGACATGCCTTTTTTTGATTAAATCGTCCTACGGGTGTCACGGCAATCGAAGTTTCGACTTCTGATTGTATTTTTAGATGCAACATGTTTATCTCCACCCAACAAAACAGGTGCGATGGACTTCCACTCCTTAGAACGGTCTGATGCGTAGTTTGAAATATTATTTTTTTCCACTTTTCACCCGCGTGTGTTGGTGTCCTAACAATCGATAATTATATATTTGTTGCTGGCATTCGATACCTACGGACAATATCTAGCCGCTCCGTTAGTGCAGTTGACTTCCACGACCTGGAACCAGTCGAAATCCTCTTCCTCATTATGCAGGTACAGAACGGCTGCGAGCCTTTTAAAGAAAATCTAGCTGGAAAAGTCCACTTCTGGAGGCTGGAAACGATGCTCGGTGACGTTTGCTAACTTTCATATGGGTTTCGGTTGGGCCCAGATGCGGGGAACGAGGACATTACGGTCGTTCAGTATGGACATGGCTTTTTTTGATTAAATCGTCCTACGGGTGTCACGTCAATCGAAGTTTCGACTTCTAATGATATTTTTAGATGCAGCATGTTTATCTCCACCCAACAAAATAGGTGCGTTGGACTTCCACTCCTTAGAACGGTCTGATGCGTAGTTTGAAATATTATTTTTTTCCACTTTTCCCCCTCGTGTGTTGGTGTCCTAACAATCGATAATTATATATTTGTTGCTGGCATTCGATACCTACGGACGATATCTAGCCGCTCCGTTAGTGCAGTTGACTTCCACGACCTGGAACCAGTCGAAATCCTCTTCCTCATTATGCAGGTACAGAACGGCTGCGAGCCTTTTAAAGAAAATCTAGCTGGAAAAGTCCACTTCTGGAGGCTGGAAACGATGCTCGGTGACGTTTGCTAACTTTCATATGGGTTTCGGTTGGGCCCAGATGCGGGGAACGAGGACATTACGGTCGTTCAGTATGGACATGGCTTTTTTTGATTAAATCGTCCTACGGGTGTCACGTCAATCGAAGTTTCGACTTCTAATGATATTTTTAGATGCAGCATGTTTATCTCCACCCAACAAAATAGGTGCGGTGGACTTCCACTACTTAGAACGGTCTGATGCGTAGTTTGAAATATTATTTTTTTCCACTTTTCCCCCTCGTGTGTTGGTGTCCTAACAATCGATAATTATATATTTGTTGCTGGCATTCGATACCTACGGACGATATCTAGCCGCTCCGTTAGTGCAGTTGACTTCCACGACCTGGAACCAGTCGAAATCCTCTTCCTCATTATGCAGGTACAGAACGGCTGCGAGCCTTTTAAAGAAAATCTAGCTGGAAAAGTCCACTTCTGGAGGCTGGAAACGATGCTCGGTGACGTTTGCTAACTTTCATATGGGTTCCGGTTGGGCCCAGATGCGGGGAACGAGGACATTACGGTCGTTCAGTATGGACATGCCTTTTTTTGATTAAATCGTCCTACGGGTGTCACGGCAATCGAAGTTTCGACTTCTGATTGTATTTTTAGATGCAACATGTTTATCTCCACCCAACAAAACAGGTGCGATGGACTTCCACTCCTTAGAACGGTCTGATGCGTAGTTTGAAATATTATTTTTTTCCACTTTTCCCCCTCGTGTGTTGGTGTCCTAACAATCGATAATTATATATTTGTTGCTGGCATTCGATACCTACGGACGATATCTAGCCGCTCCGTTAGTGCAGTTGACTTCCACGACCTGGAACCAGTCGAAATCCTCTTCCTCATTATGCAGGTACAGAACGGCTGCGAGCCTTTTAAAGAAAATCTAGCTGGAAAAGTCCACTTCTGGAGGCTGGAAACGATGCTCGGTGACGTTTGCTAACTTTCATATGGGTTTCGGTTGGGCCCAGATGCGGGGAACGAGGACATTACGGTCGTTCAGTATGGACATGCCTTTTTTTGATTAAATCGTCCTACGGGTGTCACGTCAATCGAAGTTTCGACTTCTAATGATATTTTTAGATGCAGCATGTTTATCTCCACCCAACAAAATAGGTGCGGTGGACTTCCACTCCTTAGAACGGTCTGATGCGTAGTTTGAAATATTATTTTTTTCCACTTTTCCCCCTCGTGTGTTGGTGTCCTAACAATCGATAATTATATATTTGTTGCTGGCATTCGATACCTACGGACGATATCTAGCCGCTCCGTTAGTGCAGTTGACTTCCACGACCTGGAACCAGTCGAAATCCTCTTCCTCATTATGCAGGTACAGAACGGCTGCGAGCCTTTTAAAGAAAATCTAGCTGGAAAAGTCCACTTCTGGAGGCTGGAAACGATGCTCGGTGACGTTTGCTAACTTTCATATGGGTTTCGGTTGGGCCCAGATGCGGGGAACGAGGACATTACGGTCGTTCAGTATGGACATGGCTTTTTTTGATTAAATCGTCCTACGGGTGTCACGTCAATCGAAGTTTCGACTTCTAATGATATTTTTAGATGCAGCATGTTTATCTCCACCCAACAAAATAGGTGCGGTGGACTTCCACTACTTAGAACGGTCTGATGCGTAGTTTGAAATATTATTTTTTTCCACTTTTCCCCCTCGTGTGTTGGTGTCCTAACAATCGATAATTATATATTTGTTGCTGGCATTCGATACCTACGGACGATATCTAGCCGCTCCGTTAGTGCAGTTGACTTCCACGACCTGGAACCAGTCGAAATCCTCTTCCTCATTATGCAGGTACAGAACGGCTGCGAGCCTTTTAAAGAAAATCTAGCTGGAAAAGTCCACTTCTGGAGGCTGGAAACGATGCTCGGTGACGTTTGCTAACTTTCATATGGGTTTCGGTTGGGCCCAGATGCGGGGAACGAGGACATTACGGTCGTTCAGTATGGACATGCCTTTTTTTGATTAAATCGTCCTACGGGTGTCACGGCAATCGAAGTTTCGACTTCTGATTGTATTTTTAGATGCAACATGTTTATCTCCACCCAACAAAACAGGTGCGATGGACTTCCACTCCTTAGAACGGTCTGATGCGTAGTTTGAAATATTATTTTTTTCCACTTTTCCCCCTCGTGTGTTGGTATCCTAACAATCGATAATTATATATTTGTTGCTGGCATTCGATACCTACGGACGATATCTAGCCGCTCCGTTAGTGCAGTTGACTTCCACGACCTGGAACCAGTCGAAATCCTCTTCCTCATTATGCAGGTACAGAACGGCTGCGAGCCTTTTAAAGAAAATCTAGCTGGAAAAGTCCACTTCTGGAGGCTGGAAACGATGCTCGGTGACGTTTGCTAACTTTCATATGGGTTTCGGTTGGGCCCAGATGCGGGGAACGAGGACATTACGGTCGTTCAGTATGGACATGCCTTTTTTTGATTAAATCGTCCTACGGGTGTCACGTCAATCGAAGTTTCGACTTCTGATGATATTTTTAGATGCAGCATGTTTATCTCCACCCAACAAAATAGGTGCGGTGGACTTCCACTCCTTAGAACGGTCTGATGCGTAGTTTGAAATATTATTTTTTTCCACTTTTCCCCCTCGTGTGTTGGTGTCCTAACAATCGATAATTATATATTTGTTGCTGGCATTCGATACCTACGGACGATATCTAGCCGCTCCGTTAGTGCAGTTGACTTCCACGACCTGGAACCAGTCGAAATCCTCTTCCTCATTATGCAGGTACAGAACGGCTGCGAGCCTTTTAAAGAAAATCTAGCTGGAAAAGTCCACTTCTGGAGGCTGGAAACGATGCTCGGTGACGTTTGCTAACTTTCATATGGGTTTCGGTTGGGCCCAGATGCGGGGAACGAGGACATTACGGTCGTTCAGTATGGACATGCCTTTTTTTGATTAAATCGTCCTACGGGTGTCACGTCAATCGAAGTTTCGACTTCTAATGATATTTTAGATGCAGCATGTTTATCTCCACCCAACAAAATAGGTGCGGTTGACTTCCACTCCTTAGAACGGTCTGATGCGTAGTTTGAAATATTATTTTTTTCCACTTTTCCCCCTCGTGTGTTGGTGTCCTAACAATCGATAATTATATATTTGTTGCTGGCATTCGATACCTACGGACGATATCTAGCCGCTCCGTTAGTGCAGTTGACTTCCACGACCTGGAACCAGTCGAAATCCTCTTCCTCATTATGCAGGTACAGAACGGCTGCGAGCCTTTTAAAGAAAATCTAGCTGGAAAAGTCCACTTCTGGAGGCTGGAAACGATGCTCGGTGACGTTTGCTAACTTTCATATGGGTTTCGGTTGGGCCCAGATGCGGGGAACGAGGACATTACGGTCGTTCAGTATGGACATGCCTTTTTTTGATTAAATCGTCCTACGGGTGTCACGTCAATCGAAGTTTCGACTTCTAATGATATTTTTAGATGCAGCATGTTTATCTCCACCCAACAAAATAGGTGCGGTGGACTTCCACTCCTTAGAACGGTCTGATGCGTAGTTTGAAATATTATTTTTTTCCACTTTTCCCCCTCGTGTGTTGGTGTCCTAACAATCCATAATTATATATTTTTTGCTGGCATTCGATACCTACGGACGATATCTAGCCGCTTCGTTAGTGCAGTTGACTTCTACGACCTGGAACCAGTCGAAATCCTCTTCCTCATTATGCAGGTACAGAACGGCTGCGAGCCTTTTAAAGAAAATCTAGCTGGAAAAGTCCACTTCTGGAGGCTGGAAACGATGCTCGGTGACGTTTGCTAACTTTCATATGGGTTTCGGTTGGGCCCAGATGCGGGGAACGAGGACATTACGGTCGTTCAGTATGGACATGCCTTTTTTTGATTAAATCGTCCTACGGGTGTCACGTCAATCGAAGTTTCGACTTCTGATGATATTTTTAGATGCAGCATGTTTATTTCCACCCAACAAAATAGGTGCGGTGGACTTCCACTCCTTAGAACGGTCTGATGCGTAGTTTGAAATATTATTTTTTTCCACTTTTCCCCCTCGTGTGTTGGTGTCCTAACAATCGATAATTATATATTTGTTGCTGGCATTCGATACCTACGGACGATATCTAGCCGCTCCGTTAGTGCAGTTGACTTCCACGACCTGGAACCAGTCGAAATCCTCTTCCTCATTATGCAGGTACAGAACGGCTGCGAGCCTTTTAAAGAAAATCTAGCTGGAAAAGTCCACTTCTGGAGGCTGGAAACGATGCTCGGTGACGTTTGCTAACTTTCATATGGGTTTCGGTTGGGCCCAGATGCGGGGAACGAGGACATTACGGTCGTTCAGTATGGACATGCCTTTTTTTGATTAAATCGTCCTACGGGTGTCACGTCAATCGAAGTTTCGACTTCTAATGATATTTTTAGATGCAGCATGTTTATCTCCACCTAAAAAAATAGGTGCGGTGGACTTCCACTCCTTAGAACGGTCTGATGCGTAGTTTGAAATATTATTTTTTTCCACTTTTCCCCCTCGTGTGTTGGTGTCCTAACAATCGATAATTCTATATTTGTTGCTGGCACTTGATACCTACGGACGATATCTAGCCGCTCCGTTAGTGCAGTTGACTTCCACGACCTGGAACCAGTCGAAATCCTCTTCCTCATTATGCAGGTACAGAACGGCTGCGAGCCTTTTAAAGAAAATCTAGCTGGAAAAGTCCACTTCTGGAGGCTGGAAACGATGCTCGGTGACGTTTGCTAACTTTCATATGGGTTTCGGTTGGGCCCAGATGCGGGGAACGAGGACATTACGGTCGTTCAGTATGGACATGCCTTTTTTTGATTAAATCGTCCTACGGGTGTCACGTCAATCGAAGTTTCGACTTCTAATGATATTTTTAGATGCAGCATGTTTATCTCCACCCAACAAAATAGGTGCGGTGGACTTCCACTCCTTAGAACGGTCTGATGCGTAGTTTGAAATATTATTTTTTTCCACTTTTCCCCCTCGTGTGTTGGTGTCCTAACAATCGATAATTATATATTTGTTGCTGGCATTCGATACCTACGGACGATATCTAGCCGCTCCGTTAGTGCAGTTGACTTCCACGACCTGGAACCAGTCGAAATCCTCTTCCTCATTATGCAGGTACAGAACGGCTGCGAGCCTTTTAAAGAAAATCTAGCTGGAAAAGTCCACTTCTGGAGGCTGGAAACGATGCTCGGTGACGTTTGCTAACTTTCATATGGGTTTCGGTTGGGCCCAGATGCGGGGAACGAGGACATTACGGTCGTTCAGTATGGACATGCCTTTTTTTGATTAAATCGTCCTACGGGTGTCACGTCAATCGAAGTTTCGACTTCTAATGATATTTTTAGATGCAGCATGTTTATCTCCACCCAACAAAATAGGTGCGGTGGACTTCCACTACTTAGAACGGTCTGATGCGTAGTTTGAAATATTATTTTTTTCCACTTTTCCCCCTCGTGTGTTGGTGTCCTAACAATCGATAATTATATATTTGTTGCTGGCATTCGATACCTACGGACAATATCTAGCCGCTCCGTTAGTGCAGTTGACTTCCACGACCTGGAACCAGTCGAAATCCTCTTCCTCATTATGCAGGTACAGAACGGCTGCGAGCCTTTTAAAGAAAATCTAGCTGGAAAAGTCCACTTCTGGAGGCTGGAAACGATGCTCGGTGACGTTTGCTAACTTTCATAGGGGTTTCGGTTGGGCCCAGATGCGGGGAACGAGGACATTACGGTCGTTCAGTATGGACATGCCTTTTTTTGATTAAATCGTCCTACGGGTGTCACGTCAATCGAAGTTTCGACTTCTGATGATATTTTTAGATGCAGCATGTTTATTTCCACCCAACAAAATAGGTGCGGTGGACTTCCACTCCTTAGAACGGTCTGATGCGTAGTTTGAAATATTATTTTTTTCCACTTTTCCCCCTCGTGTGTTGGTGTCCTAACAATCGATAATTATATATTTGTTGCTGGCATTCGATACCTACGGACGATATCTAGCCGCTCCGTTAGTGCAGTTGACTTCCACGACCTGGAACCAGTCGAAATCCTCTTCCTCATTATGCAGGTACAGAACGGCTGCGAGCCTTTTAAAGAAAATCTAGCTGGAAAAGTCCACTTCTGGAGGCTGGAAACGATGCTCGGTGACGTTTGCTAACTTTCATATGGGTTTCGGTTGGGCCCAGATGCGGGGAACGAGGACATTACGGTCGTTCAGTATGGACATGCCTTTTTTTGATTAAATCGTCCTACGGGTGTCACGGCAATCGAAGTTTCGACTTCTGATTGTATTTTTAGATGCAACATGTTTATCTCCACCCAACAAAACAGGTGAGATGGACTTCCACTCCTTAGAACGGTCTGATGCGTAGTTTGAAATATTATTTTTTTCCACTTTTCCCCCTCGTGTGTTGGTGTCCTAACAATCGATAATTATATATTTGTTGCTGGCATTCGATACCTACGGACGATATCTAGCCGCTCCGTTAGTGCAGTTGACTTCCACGACCTGGAACCAGTCGAAATCCTCTTCCTCATTATGCAGGTACAGAACGGCTGCGAGCCTTTTAAAGAAAATCTAGCTGGAAAAGTCCACTTCTGGAGGCTGGAAACGATGCTCGGTGACGTTTGCTAACTTTCATATGGGTTTCGGTTGGGCCCAGATGCGGGGAACGAGGACATTACGGTCGTTCAGTATGGACATGCCTTTTTTTGATTAAATCGTCCTACGGGTGTCACGTCAATCGAAGTTTCGACTTCTAATGATATTTTTAGATGCAGCATGTTTATCTCCACCCAACAAAATAGGTGCGGTTGACTTCCACTCCTTAGAACGGTCTGATGCGTAGTTTGAAATATTATTTTTTTCCACTTTTCCCCCTCGTGTGTTGGTGTCCTAACAATCGATAATTATATATTTGTTGCTGGCATTCGATACCTACGGACGATATCTAGCCGCTCCGTTAGTGCAGTTGACTTCCACGACCTGGAACCAGTCGAAATCCTCTTCCTCATTATGCAGGTACAGAACGGCTGCGAGCCTTTTAAAGAAAATCTAGCTGGAAAAGTCCACTTCTGGAGGCTGGAAACGATGCTCGGTGACGTTTGCTAACTTTCATATGGGTTTCGGTTGGGCCCAGATGCGGGGAACGAGGACATTACGGTCGTTCAGTATGGACATGCCTTTTTTTGATTAAATCGTCCTACGGGTGTCACGTCAATCGAAGTTTCGACTTCTAATGATATTTTTAGATGCAGCATGTTTATCTCCACCCAACAAAATAGGTGCGGTGGACTTCCACTACTTAGAACGGTCTGATGCGTAGTTTGAAATATTATTTTTTTCCACTTTTCCCCCTCGTGTGTTGGTGTCCTAACAATCGATAATTATATATTTGTTGCTGGCATTCGATACCTACGGACAATATCTAGCCGCTCCGTTAGTGCAGTTGACTTCCACGACCTGGAACCAGTCGAAATCCTCTTCCTCATTATGCAGGTACAGAACGGCTGCGAGCCTTTTAAAGAAAATCTAGCTGGAAAAGTCCACTTCTGGAGGCTGGAAACGATGCTCGGTGACGTTTGCTAACTTTCATATGGGTTTCGGTTGGGCCCAGATGCGGGGAACGAGGACATTACGGTCGTTCAGTATGGACATGCCTTTTTTTGATTAAATCGTCCTACGGGTGTCACGTCAATCGAAGTTTCGACTTCTGATGATATTTTTAGATGCAGCATGTTTATTTCCACCCAACAAAATAGGTGCGGTGGACTTCCACTCCTTAGAACGGTCTGATGCGTAGTTTGAAATATTATTTTTTTCCACTTTTCCCCCTCGTGTGTTGGTGTCCTAACAATCGATAATTATATATTTGTTGCTGGCATTCGATACCTACGGACGATATCTAGCCGCTCCGTTAGTGCAGTTGACTTCCACGACCTGGAACCAGTCGAAATCCTCTTCCTCATTATGCAGGTACAGAACGGCTGCGAGCCTTTTAAAGAAAATCTAGCTGGAAAAGTCCACTTCTGGAGGCTGGAAACGATGCTCGGTGACGTTTGCTAACTTTCATATGGGTTTCGGTTGGGCCCAGATGCGGGGAACGAGGACATTACGGTCGTTCAGTATGGACATGCCTTTTTTTGATTAAATCGTCCTACGGGTGTCACGGCAATCGAAGTTTCGACTTCTGATTGTATTTTTAGATGCAACATGTTTATCTCCACCCAACAAAACAGGTGAGATGGACTTCCACTCCTTAGAACGGTCTGATGCGTAGTTTGAAATATTATTTTTTTCCACTTTTCCCCCTCGTGTGTTGGTGTCCTAACAATCGATAATTATATATTTGTTGCTGGCATTCGATACCTACGGACGATATCTAGCCGCTCCGTTAGTGCAGTTGACTTCCACGACCTGGAACCAGTCGAAATCCTCTTCCTCATTATGCAGGTACAGAACGGCTGCGAGCCTTTTAAAGAAAATCTAGCTGGAAAAGTCCACTTCTGGAGGCTGGAAACGATGCTCGGTGACGTTTGCTAACTTTCATATGGGTTTCGGTTGGGCCCAGATGCGGGGAACGAGGACATTACGGTCGTTCAGTATGGACATGCCTTTTTTTGATTAAATCGTCCTACGGGTGTCACGTCAATCGAAGTTTCGACTTCTAATGATATTTTTAGATGCAGCATGTTTATCTCCACCCAACAAAATAGGTGCGGTTGACTTCCACTCCTTAGAACGGTCTGATGCGTAGTTTGAAATATAATTTTTTTCCACTTTTCCCCCTCGTGTGTTGGTGTCCTAACAATCGATAATTATATATTTGTTGCTGGCATTCGATACCTACGGACGATATCTAGCCGCTCCGTTAGTGCAGTTGACTTCCACGACCTGGAACCAGTCGAAATCCTCTTCCTCATTATGCAGGTACAGAACGGCTGCGAGCCTTTTAAAGAAAATCTAGCTGGAAAAGTCCACTTCTGGAGGCTGGAAACGATGCTCGGTGACGTTTGCTAACTTTCATATGGGTTTCGGTTGGGCCCAGATGCGGGGAACGAGGACATTACGGTCGTTCAGTATGGACATGCCTTTTTTTGATTAAATCGTCCTACGGGTGTCACGTCAATCGAAGTTTCGACTTCTAATGATATTTTTAGATGCAGCATGTTTATCTCCACCCAACAAAATAGGTGCGGTGGACTTCCACTACTTAGAACGGTCTGATGCGTAGTTTGAAATATTATTTTTTTCCACTTTTCCCCCTCGTGTGTTGGTGTCCTAACAATCGATAATTATATATTTGTTGCTGGCATTCGATACCTACGGACAATATCTAGCCGCTCCGTTAGTGCAGTTGACTTCCACGACCTGGAACCAGTCGAAATCCTCTTCCTCATTATGCAGGTACAGAACGGCTGCGAGCCTTTTAAAGAAAATCTAGCTGGAAAAGTCCACTTCTGGAGGCTGGAAACGATGCTCGGTGACGTTTGCTAACTTTCATATGGGTTTCGGTTGGGCCCAGATGCGGGGAACGAGGACATTACGGTCGTTCAGTATGGACATGCCTTTTTTTGATTAAATCGTCCTACGGGTGTCACGTCAATCGAAGTTTCGACTTCTGATGATATTTTTAGATGCAGCATGTTTATTTCCACCCAACAAAATAGGTGCGGTGGACTTCCACTCCTTAGAACGGTCTGATGCGTAGTTTGAAATATTATTTTTTTCCACTTTTCCCCCTCGTGTGTTGGTGTCCTAACAATCGATAATTATATATTTGTTGCTGGCATTCGATACCTACGGACGATATCTAGCCGCTCCGTTAGTGCAGTTGACTTCCACGACCTGGAACCAGTCGAAATCCTCTTCCTCATTATGCAGGTACAGAACGGCTGCGAGCCTTTTAAAGAAAATCTAGCTGGAAAAGTCCACTTCTGGAGGCTGGAAACGATGCTCGGTGACGTTTGCTAACTTTCATATGGGTTTCGGTTGGGCCCAGATGCGGGGAACGAGGACATTACGGTCGTTCAGTATGGACATGCCTTTTTTTGATTAAATCGTCCTACGGGTGTCACGGCAATCGAAGTTTCGACTTCTGATTGTATTTTTAGATGCAGCATGTTTATCTCCACCCATCAAAACAGGTGCGGTGGACTTCCACTCCTTAGAACGGTCTGATGCGTAGTTTGAAAAAACTTTTTTTTTTTCAAATTTCGCACTCGTGTGTTGGTGTTCTTGAAATCGAAAATTCTAAATTTTTCGATAGCATTCGATATCTGCGGACTATATCTAGCCGCTCCGTTAGCACAGTTGACTTGCGCGACCTGGAAGCAGTCTAGATTCTCTTCCTCATTATGTACCTACCAAACGGCTTCAATGTGTTGATAGCAAATCTTAGAAAGCAAGAAAAATCTTCAAATCTGGATTTAACGGATATCTTAGGTTTCTTAGTATGTTTCCTTTCATCAGGTTTGCTGGACCAGCACTCCTAGGTTCATTTTTTTGTAAGACCCTGAAATTGTACAATAGCAAATACTCAGATACGAATATTTGTGTTCTCTCAGGAACAGTTTCTTTTTTTTCATAACTCGTTTAGTAATCAATTTTATATCTTATTTCTAGTAGTCATGGAATCAGAAAGTGTAGATTTAACGAATATCATGTTTAGTTATCTCCTTTGGTTCTTATTTACTCAGATATAAGATGACTTTTTAATATGGTCGGTTTATAACGGCTGCTAACTTTTGGCTGCTAACTTCACACCGGTTTAGAAAATGCCCTTCCACCAACCAAACCGAGTCATACAAAGTTAGAGTCCGCCGGGAATCGAATCCGAGTCCCCTCCTGATGTGAAGCTAATGGACTTAACCATTATGTCACGGAGGCGGTTAAAATAGGGATGACGAATGCTAGTCATCTGAGTTACTTTTTATCATCTGACAAAAACGACATTTTGTTCTAAAAATATTAGGAATACCTAGGCGTGACGTCTTAGTTTAGCAGCGTCATATATGTACTCATTTTGTGATTTTGGTGAATTTAAAATCGAAGACTTGATGGAAAACGAGTAAGGTTTTCCGAAGTTTAAGTAGGAGGGCAATTTAGTGATCAAGAGTTCATAATTTATTTTTGATGCTGGCGTCATCCCTATTGTATGTATTTTTAACCTAATCAATCTCTCGCCTGGATCCTTACATTTGAGTGACACTTCAAATAAGATAAGATAAATACTCTTTATTGTACACACTATTTAATAAAAATATAAACAAATTATAAAAACTTTTAAAAAAAATAGTTGTCTGTTAAGTCGGTTTACGCGTGAAAACGTCATAACAAAACATTGATGAAATGATTGCATACTTTTATGAATAAAATTTAATCATGCGTAACGGGACAGTGAGTAATCCTTTTTTGTGCGTACAGCCGGCGTTCATCAATTTATTAGACGTTGTCACGTCAAAAAACTTAAATAATTTCTTCTATTCGTTTAGATGGTAGCGCGGCTGGACCAGGTGCTCCGGAAGCGTCTCTGACGTCACAAGACGGCGAAAGCGTGCCCGTCACGCTGGCAGCGGCCGGACCTGGGCTGTGGAGAGCCACCTACACTCCTCGCAGAGCCGGAGACCATCAGCTGCGCGTCACCTGGGCTGGGAGACTGGTCAAAGGTAGCTCGTTTCTTCGAATGACTGACTCGGTGGCTCAGTGGTTAATGCTCTTGACTGCTGATCCGAGAGTTGTGGGTTCGATCCCCACCCAGGGCAAACATTTGTGTGATGAGCAGATTTGTTTGTCTGTGTCTGGGTGTTAAATATCTATATATGTATGTATTTAAACGTATATAAGTATGTAAGTATCAGTCTCTGGTTCCCATAACACTGGGAATCCTACTTTGGGGCCAGATGACCATGTGTGATTTGTCCCAGAATATTTATTTATTATTTATTTATTTATATTTGTATGATTGTTACGGAGATTGCCTATTGCATGTGCAATGTGTGTTCCTAAGATAGATAATACATACGAACACTTATGGCTCCGAAATAAGTAATCGAGTCAAACAATTGAGACAAGCTTCTAACCTTAAGGTGCTAAGATCACTCAATCCGAGCGGGTTGATACGTGTTTCAATAATATCGAACGTAAATCTATTCATTTTAAGTTTAAATCAATGAGGGCTTCAACTTGGCTGTTACGTTGAAACCAAACGCTCAATTCTCGATTTTTACATGTTTTATTACTTTTCATCACTTTCAAATAAGTTTAAAAAAAATGTGTTCAATTAAAATGAAAGGTCTTAAAGTCACCGATTTTTGTGTGTTGGTTTCATTCAAATTTTGCAACTAATGCCAAAACAGGGTCTACAGTATATGTTTTACATCAAAAGTGGTAATATTATTAAAATTGTATTCAATAAAATAGATTTTTTTATTACTTTAAGTATATTATATATTTTTTCCATGTTGATAGCTTTACACAGTCTTTCAATAATTTGAATTGAATATTGTCGTTTGACCCGTCTTAAGGCCTTAAAAAAAGACACTTGAGATTAGAGACTTATCTATGTCTCTACCTAAACATTAACTTACATTTTCTCGTTTATAAAATCCAAAATATTAATTTAGTTATCTTTATTCAGGCTGTCCGCTGACAGTGAACGTGAGCAACGCGAGTGCGGGCAACGCATCACTAGTGGCGTGCTCGGGCGCGGGGCTGACGGGCGGCGTGGTGGGCCGCGAGATCCGCTCGTGGATCGACACGCGACGCGCCGGCGTCGGCGAGCTCACCGCGCACTGCGCCGGACAGAACAAGGTGACGTCATCATTGCAGTGATAACGCATCGCTAGTGGCGTGCTCGGGCGCGGGGCTGACGGGCGGCGTGGTGGGCCGCGAGATCCGCTCGTGGATCGACACGCGGCGCGCCGGCGTCGGCGAGCTCACCGCGCACTGCGCCGGACAGAACAAGGTGACGTCGCTATTGCAGTGATAACGCATCGCTAGTGGCGTGCTCGGGCGCGGGGCTGACGGGCGGCGTGGTGGGCCGCGAGATCCGCTCGTGGATCGACACGCGACGCGCCGGCGTCGGCGAGCTCACCGCGCACTGCGCCGGACAGAACAAGGTGACGTCGCTATTGCAGTGATAACGCATCGCTAGTGGCGTGCTCGGGCGCGGGGCTGACGGGCGGCGTGGTGGGCCGCGAGATCCGCTCGTGGATCGACACGCGACGCGCCGGCGTCGGCGAGCTCACCGCGCACTGCGCCGGACAGAACAAGGTGACGTCGCTATTGCAGTGATAACGCATCGCTAGTGGCGTGCTCGGGCGCGGGGCTGACGGGCGGCGTGGTGGGCCGCGAGATCCGCTCGTGGATCGACACGCGGCGCGCCGGCGTCGGCGAGCTCACCGCGCACTGCGCCGGACAGAACAAGGTGACGTCGCTATTGCAGTGATAACGCATCGCTAGTGGCGTGCTCGGGCGCGGGGCTGACGGGCGGCGTGGTGGGCCGCGAGATCCGCTCGTGGATCGACACGCGACGCGCCGGCGTCGGCGAGCTCACCGCGCACTGCGCCGGACAGAACAAGGTGACGTCGCTATTGCAGTGATAACGCATCGCTAGTGGCGTGCTCGGGCGCGGGGCTGACGGGCGGCGTGGTGGGCCGCGAGATCCGCTCGTGGATCGACACGCGGCGCGCCGGCGTCGGCGAGCTCACCGCGCACTGCGCCGGACAGAACAAGGTGACGTCATCATTGCAGTGATAACGCATCGCTAGTGGCGTGCTCGGGCGCGGGGCTGACGGGCGGCGTGGTGGGCCGCGAGATCCGCTCGTGGATCGACACGCGGCGCGCCGGCGTCGGCGAGCTCACCGCGCACTGCGCCGGACAGAACAAGGTGACGTCATCATTGCAGTGATAACGCATCGCTAGTGGCGTGCTCGGGCGCGGGGCTGACGGGCGGCGTGGTGGGCCGCGAGATCCGCTCGTGGATCGACACGCGGCGCGCCGGCGTCGGCGAGCTCACCGCGCACTGCGCCGGACAGAACAAGGTGACGTCATCATTGCAGTGATAACGCATCGCTAGTGGCGTGCTCGGGCGCGGGGCTGACGGGCGGCGTGGTGGGCCGCGAGATCCGCTCGTGGATCGACACGCGGCGCGCCGGCGTCGGCGAGCTCACCGCGCACTGCGCCGGACAGAACAAGGTGACGTCATCATTGCAGTGATAACGCATCGCTAGTGGTGTGCTCGGGCGCGGGGCTGACGGGCGGCGTGGTGGGCCGCGAGATCCGCTCGTGGATCGACACGCGGCGCGCCGGCGTCGGCGAGCTCACCGCGCACTGCGCCGGACAGAACAAGGTGACGTCATCATTGCAGTGATAACGCATCGCTAGTGGCGTGCTCGGGCGCGGGGCTGACGGGCGGCGTGGTGGGCCGCGAGATCCGCTCGTGGATCGACACGCGGCGCGCCGGCGTCGGCGAGCTCACCGCGCACTGCGCCGGACAGAACAAGGTGACGTCATCATTTCAGTGATAACACATCACTAGTGGTGTGCTCGGGCGCGGGGCTGACGGGCGGCGTGGTGGGCCGCGTGTGAGCAGTTTATCTCCTGTGGTATCTCGTGTGAGCAGTTTATCCCTGGACACTTCATACAACGGGCCAGAAATAACATTTTAAAAAACGAATGGCGGCGAAATCCTAAACGTTCGACAACCAAACTGTAACCAATCTGTATTAATCTAGGTGACGAGGGGGTGAGGTCGCAATCTAGAGAGCTGCAGGGAGTGTCCACTGTCCATACTGTATGTTAGTTCTAATATATATACTTTGACTTAAAGGTAATATTTCTCTCCAATGACACTGCCGGTACCGCGGTTTTACTTTCATAACTGTCTAATCCGCCACCAGCTGCGTGAGGCTTTTCGACAGTATTATCATGTAATAAACCTTACAAACCTATTATCGCTCGCTTCACTCGCTCAACACTCCGCCGTATGTTTCCCCGCCCAGGGTACGGGTAGTGTCACAGGAGAGAAATATTACCTTTAAGTAGTAACACAGGAGATAAACGGTAATGATATTTAATAACGGATCAGAGAACAAATGAAAAGTTTTCTTTGTCAATAGCTATATTACTCTATAATGACCAAAAATGTAACTTTCACAGGTGGCATACTGCGAGTTGTACGAGCACGGAGATGGCACGTTCACGCTCAACGTGAAACCAGCGGAAGCGGGCAAGCACTTGCTGAGCATCCAATTCGCGGGCGAGCACGTGCCCGGCTCGCCCTTCGTGCTCAAGGTCGCTGGAGCGCCCGACCCTTCCAAGGTAACTAATTGATTGATTGAAAACACCTTATTGCACAACATAAGAGGAAAAAAAAGGTAAAATGATTTGGGAAGTTGTACAATGTACATGTAAGCGGTCTTATCGCTAACAAGCGATCTCTTCCAGACAACCTTTGGGTGAAGGAAACATGAAAAATCATTATTGTGGGCAATAAACAAATTCATAGAAAAAAAAGATGCATTCTTAAACTACGTAATACATGTAAATAAATAAGTAAATCTATACTACACTATAATCATATTATAAAGAGGAAAGATTTGTTTGTTTGTTTGCATTGAATAGGCTCCGAAACCACTGGGCTGATTTAAAAAAATATTTCACCGTTAGGGATCTACACTATACTACTATACCGCGGTTGCTATAGGCTATATTATATTTTCTAAAAATTAGGGATCCTTACTAAAACTCCAATAATTTAACCCAAAGTGTAAAAAAATGACCTAAAAATTCCTGCATTGTCTACAAAAAGTAGTGTAGAGTATATCAGACGGTACGAAGTTCGCCGAGATAGATAGTAATGATATATATACTAAAATACACATACTGTTTAAGCCGTAACTATATTTTAAAACTCGTGCGCTATGATATGTGTGTTCAGTCTTTTCATATCCTGTAATATCCCTTTCCTTATGGCGTACCGAGCGAGACAACATACATTAACGCTGTTGTGTTGGCGGCGATGTCAAAATCAAGAAAACAGTATGAAAAAAAAAGAGATCTCCACTATGGCATCGTTATCAAGCGCATGTCGCTCCGCATACAAAAATAAAATTTAATATCTAAACCGCTGTAGAAGACTTAAATAATCAAATAACGTGTGTCTACTATCTGTGTTAGTGCTGTTGAGTGCTTATTTCAAGTACCGCAAGGAGTTGCAGCTGGATCAAGAGGAAAACAAGCCAAAGCCAAGTCGAGGCGGGCGGTGTCGCGGCGAGCGGGGAAATCGTTTTCAGTTTAAAAATTGTGCGTTTAGCGAAAAAATAAATGCATGTGATATCTCACAACAAGCCCCCTCCTCCTTGTAATATTTCATGACTTTTGCCGAACCCCTACCCCCTCCTTCGAGTCTCACGTAATTAATGGACGAACCCTCACTGGAAAAACACGTCGGTTTAACACAGCAATTTTGTGACTGTAGGCTTTGTTCTTGAAGAGTCTCCAGGAGGCTCGATTTTCCATACAAACGTAGTTCAGTTTTAATACAAAAACTACATGCTGGATTGAATACAAACTTTGTAAATATATTGAGTGGACACATATCGCTGTTTGTAATTAGTTTTCACAGTAGTAAATTTTAACGTAACTAAAGGAAGGCTTAAATTAGTTTTGTACTGAAAGTTTGAAACTGCTCTTATTTTTTTCCGTTTCATATCAGTACATCAAAAACTAATTACAAACATCGACATGTGTATACTCAATATATTTGCAAAGTTTGGATTAAATCCGGCATGTAGTTTTTGTATCAAAGTGGAACTACGTTTGTATGGAAACTCGAGCCTCCTGGCGGCCCTAAACTAAATACTTAACGTTTTTAGTATTGTCAATTATTAGTAAGTATACAATTATTAGTATGTACAAGTAGGCGGCCTTATTGCTGTAAGCAGAATTATTGTTAATTCTTGTTTTACTGAGTTTTCCTTATCGCGCAGGTCCGAGTATACGGCCCAGGCGTCGAACCCGGCGTCCTCGCGACGTTCCAATCGCGTTTCATCTGCGACACGCGTGGCGCTGGCGCCGGTCAGCTCACAGTGCGCGTGCGCGGGCCCAAGGGAGCCTTCCGCGTCGAGATGCAGCGCGAGACGCAGAAAGATCGCACCATATTGTGCAAGGTACGTTACGAGTAACCAATATGATAAGTGTAGTGTCTGTATAGTCTCTCAAAGATCCAATCGCGACTATACGTCGCACATACGTAGATTTCAATTATTTAGGCGGCCAAAAATATTTTTTTCTCGAAAGTAGCTATACGTACAATAGGAAATTAAAATAAACTCTTTTTGATCCGAAAAAAATATAATTATTGATTATGCAACATATTTACATCGATAAAATACCAAAAATAAATATTATTTTAAAATTACCAAAGAAATAAAAAAAAAAACGTCTTATGAATTATTAGTTACAAGCATAAATATGGTAAAATATCATTATATCTATATCTTAAATATATACTTAATACAAATAAAACTACTTAAACACATATTTTACTTTGAGAGAATTCAAAGATTATTGGCTATCTCTAGAAGTATTTGGTTCGGCAGCCATCAACATTTCTATAGTTTCAGGTAGGAATGCTTTGTGACAAGGTTTCTTGATTTGTCTGCTCGAGCTGATCAGGGGGTCTGATGTTAATAAAAGCCTATTAAATACATCTAATTTGCATTCCTTTCTAGAAAACTTCCTTGCAAATTTAAGCCTGTACGATCGGAAATGCTTGTTCCGGGCTTCTGCTGCCTCCTCAGATAACTGGCCAATAGGAAGTAACGAGTGACTTATGATTTGCCCACCATGCATCAGTATTTTGTGCATCGTCGGCGTCATTGGATGCCATCCATACAGGTCCTCGTACAATTGCGCAGTATCATATGCATATTGATCATATTTTGCGACATCAATTTCATGACCACTTGAAATAGTTTCCAATATAACTTTGAGTCTGTAGATAAGATCAAAGCTAATTGCTGTGATCTCAGATACCAGTCTAAGGTTGTCGAAGAATTTCCTGCTTGTGTTGCCATCATTAGTATTGCCAAAGTTAGCCTTAGTTAGTTCCTTATAACCAATCTTGGTTGTTTTTGAGGAAAACTTCTTCGTGTTTACTGGCTTTCAGCCATCTTTTCATAAATTCGGTTTTGATATAATAATACCTTTGCTTCAAACACTTTTTAGCATTTTCAGTGTCTCCTTATCGTATCAAAAGATAATCTTCATACGAATCGAGTTTTTCCCTTAAACTTGGTAAATTTTGTCTTTGTACCTGTTCAAACAGGTACTTCCGAGTCACTAATTTAGTACCCGAGGCACCGGACGGACCGAAAACAAAAAATAATTAGATTTAATACAATTTAACACTAACGTGGTATTTTTTTTCAATTTTGACTCCTAAGATTCAAATGCTCTTATTTTGGAAACGCGCGGGTTTCCGCGGCCAATTTTTTACTGGTATGATAGAAAAATAAGTAAAGTATTGAAAAATAAAGAAAACATTGCTCGGACGGACCCTTAAGTTAGTTAAAAGACATATTTAATTGTAAGAAACACACAAAAACTTAATTTTTGATAGAGCTATCTTTGAAAAATTAAAAGTTTATCAAGGGCAATAGAAACTAAAAAAGTTACTGTTGAAAAACATAGGTTCTTACCTGAATTACTGCAATCCATCACTGTCACTCGAAAATAAGTAGTTAGAAAACAAATATGAATTTTACAAAAGTTGTAAGTGTAGGAGCGCCAAGAACAGACACGTGCACGTTAAGCGACTATCGAACTCCGACTACCCTAGGGAAGCTCTTGCGCATCTACGAAGGGTGGGAGGGGGTGCCTATTGTATTCCCGGAGCTGTTTACTACCTGTGTAAATGGTTATGTTGTCATTAGTTTTTTTTTCGGATAATGAGTTTTGGCCGCCTAATTAGTTGAAATCTACGTATGTGCGTCGTCGGACCCAGAAAATACCCTTTTGTGTTGAGATGCAGCGCGAGACGCAGAAGGATCGCACCATATTATGCAAGGTACGTCTCTATTACTGACGTAACAAGTAACCAATATGATAAGTGTAGTGGCTTTATAGTCTCCCAAAGTTCTAGTCGCGACTATACGTCGTCGGACCCAAAAAATACCCTTTTGTGTTGAGATGAAGCGTGAGACACAGAAGGACCGCACCATATTGTGCAAGGTACGTCTCTTAATGACGTTTCAAGTAACCAATATGGTAAGTGTAGTGGCTGTACAGTCTCCCAAAGTTCCAATCGCGACCACATGTACGTAGTCGGAACCAAAAAAGACCCCTTTGTGTTGAGAATGAAGCGTGAGACGCAGAAGGACTGCACCACATTATGCAAAGTACGTTTCTATTAATGACGTTACGAGTAACCAATATAAGTGTAGTGGCTATATAGTCTCCAATCGCAACTATACGTCGTCGGACCCAAAAAATACCCTTTTGTGTTAAGATGAAGCGTGAGACACAGAAGGACCGCGCCATATTGTGCAAGTTACGTCTCTATTAATGACGTTACAAGTAACCAGTATGATAAGTGTAGTGGATATAGTCTCGCAACGTTACAATCTCGACTATACGTCGTCTGACCAAAAAAAGACCCTTTTGCGTTGAGATGAAGCATGAGACAGAACGATTTCACTGTATTGTGCAAGGTACGTCTCCATCACTGACGTTACGTGTAACTAACATGATAAGTGTAATGGTTATAGTCTCGCAACGTTCCAATCGCGACTATACGTCGGACTGTCGGACTCAAAAAAGGCACTTTTCTGTTGAGATGAAGCATGAGACGCAAAAAGATCGCACCATATTCTGCAAGGTATGTGTCTTGCTGTCGTCACAAAAAACGAACGTTCGGCCTTTTAACTTACTCATCCAGCAATCGCTTACTTTCCCGGCCTCGTCAGTGATGTAATATTCCATTTTTCTATCTTAGTCCTTCAAATACACGTTCAAAATTGAATATAATAAATTTTACGGCAGCTCGCACTAAACTTTCTGGACAAAGTTTTTTTTAATAATGTTGATGAATTCATATTGCATGACCAAACATACACTTATTCGTAATACATGACAATTCAATAGCTCCAACGATTTGTAAGTCGCAAGTTTCAATTTCATTAGTAGAAGATTCATACAAACACGTTTTCCCAGACCAATGGGTATTACCATGTCATATATAAACGTAATAAGCAACTCCTACATGCAAAGTTTCATCAAAATCATTAAAGCGGTTTTTGAGAAAAATGGTAATTTTAGTGTTTGTTGTATGACAGCTATTTTTCGGTTTTATCGTACGAAGAAACTTTTGATAATGCTTCGATGAAATAATTTAAAACACTTAAGTCCTAAATTTGGTCCCAATCGGACTAAAGATATAGTCTCCAGAGCCAAGCGTGACGGACGGACGCACGGACGGAATTGAGATATTCAGTTTTTCGGTATGTGTTAGTGATATAGAACACATTTTCATTAAAATTGGATATTTTTTTTCGCGATAGCAACACTTCCTATTTACACGCAAGCTCAAATAGTGCCTGTCTATTCACTCTCGACTTGAAGATTCCTAAATAATACGAGGAGGAGTAGGAGTTTTTTGGCGGGACTTGTGGTGAACGCATTCGTAGTTTTATTTGATTGTTTTTGCATTGTGTTCTGCCAGAGTTTTGATTAAAAAGTGGTGCACTTGAGCAATGTGGAGATCATGAAAATAAAATGATGGAGGACGTGAAGACCCGACTTGCACTGGTTGCAGTTTTATAGACGCCCTACTGTGATCGGGTGTTCCACCTCAGAATGAGGCTGCTGCAAATACTGTCAAGAACTCCAGAGAAGATTTGTGATGCATTGGCACTAGCATTTCAAATCTAAAAAGAAATGAAGACGAAAAATTAAGACTGTCTCAAAAGGGCTTGTACCCAGAGTCGTTAATATATTGTAACCAACCAAACAACGAAAGTAAAAATTAGTACTAAATACTAGTAGTCTTTATGTTGTTGTTTTAGCACGGTTTGTGTAATAATTTTATTAAATTTTTAACCGCCTCCGTGGCGTAATGGTTAGCCCATTCGCTTCACACCAGGAGGTCGCGGATTCGATTCCCGGTGGGGTCAACTTTTAAGACTCGGTTTGGTTGGTGGTAGGGCATTTTCTAAGCCCGCCTGGCTAGCTACCACCATCTTATCTAAGTCTTGCCGCCAAACATCAGTGTTAATAACATTGATGTGTTCCTGCTTGAAGATAAGATAGCCAGATCCCCATTGCGTTGGGGAATCTAGGTAAGCCCGCTTCCATCTTCGGCATTATCGTCACTTACCATCAGGTGAGATGATGCCAGGGGCTTACCAATTGAGAATTTAAAAAAAAATTGTTTATTGTTCTGATTTATCGTACTTACCTTCGGAATAGGAATAAACTTCAACTAACTTATACCAGACTTAGCAAAATCAATAAATCCTTTGTGGGAAAATGCTCACTCATGTATAAAAAATTACCCGATGATTTGTTGAACTTGTCAGAAAAACAGTTTAAAAATTGTATCAAAAGAACTCTTTGTAGAAAAGGTTATTATAAGACATCCGAATATTTAAATGACAAAAATGTATGGGTAGACAGTGTTTCTTCTATCAACACTACTAATAATGTTTCATCATCATCATATCAGCCACAAATCGTCCACTGCTGGACAAAGGCCTCCCCCAAGGATTTCCACGACGACCGGTCCTGCGCTGCCCGCATCCATCGGCTTCCCGCGACCTTCACCAGGTCATCGGTCCACCGCGTGGGAGGCCTGCCTACGCTACGTTTTCCGGTGCGCGGTCGCCACTCGAGAACTTTACTGCCCCATCGGCCATCTGTTCTACGAGCTATGTGCCCTGCCCACTGCCACTTCAGTTTAGCGATTCTGTGAGCTATGTCGGTTACTTTAGTTCTCCTGCGGATCTCCTCGTTTCTGATTAGATCACGCAGAGAAACTCCGAGCATAGCACGCTCCATTGCCCTTTGGGTGACCTTGAGCCTTCTTATGAGGCCCATAGTAAGCGACCATGTCTCAGTTCCGTAAGTCATCACTGGCAACACACACTGGTCAAAGACCTTAGTCTTGAGACACTGCGGTATTTGGGACGTGAAGATATTGCGAAGCTTCCCGAACGCTGCCCAGCCGAGTTGGATTCGTCGATTGATCTCTTTCTTGAAGTTGGAACTACCTAGCTGGACTGTTTGTCCCAGGTATACATATTCGTCAACAACTTCCAGTGTAGAGTCTCCAACCTTTAGAGGAGTGGGTGCGACACGGACATTTAACATTATTTTCGTCTTGTCCATGTTCATTTTAAGACCCACTTGTTGAGAGACCTTACTGAGGCCATCGAGCATTGTGCTTAGGTCTTCCATAGTCTCAGCCATGACCACGATATCGTCAGCGAATCGGAGGTGGGATATGTACTCGCCGTTGATATTGATGCCGAGTCCACCCCAGTCCAGAAGCTTAAAAACATCTTCCAGGGCGGCGGTGAACAGTTTCGGAGATATAACGTCTCCCTGTCTCACCCCTCGCTGCAACTGGATAGGTTTCGAGTTCTGGTCCTGGAGGCGAACCGACATGGTGGCGTTTTCATACAGACACTTCAACACCTCGATGTATCGATGGTCAATTTAGCACCGCTGGAGAGACTGTAGCACAGCCCAGGTTTCGACTGAATCAAAGGCCTTCTCATAGTCCACAAACGCCAAGCATAGTGGCTGATTGTACTCTTCGATCTTCTGTATAATCTGCCGCAGCGTATGTATGTGGTCTATGGTACTAAAGCCTTTTCGGAAACCGGCTTGTTCGGGAGGCTGGAAGTCGTCAAACCTGCGTGCGAGACGATTCGTAATGACTCTCGAAAACAGCTTGTAGACATGGCTCAGAAGTGAGATGGGTCTGTAGTTCTTCAGCAGGGTGTTGTCACCCTTTTTGAAGAAAAGCACGACCACACTTCTGTGTCATGCCTTAGGCGTTTGTCCCTCGAGTATAACGGAATTAAATAACTTCTGAAGAGCTTTTAGTACCGGTGATCCACCTGCTTTCAGAAGTTCAGCCGTAATTCCATCATCACCCGGTGCCTTGTTGTTCTTGAGCTGTTTGAGAGCCATTCTAATCTCGTACAGGCTGACGTCCGGGATATCTTCGGTATAGTGTCGGGTTAGTCTGGCGGCTCTTGGGTCTTCAGCCTGATCGCTGACAGGCAAACGTGTGGTCTTGTACAATTGTCCATAGAACTTCTCAACTTCTTCCAGCAACTCAGTCTTAGACGATATGGTCCTGCCGTCCTCAGTCTTCAGCTTGGTCAGTTGGCTTTGTCCAACAGACAGATCTCTCGCAAACACTTTTGAGCCTTTGTTGTGCTCAATCGCTTCCTTAATACAATTTGTATTATATTGGCATAAATCGCGAGTTAGGGACTTAGAGATCTGCCTGTTTAGTTGCCGATACTGAGTAGCGTCTTCAGAGGACTGCAAAACCAATCTGCGTCTTTCTTCCATGAGGTTGCTGGTGGAGTCGGAGATTTTTTTGGTTCTGTTTGAACGGCGAGTTTTAAAAATCTTAGACCCGACCGTTTGAACAATTTCTACGAACCTGTCATTATAATCGTCCACATTCTCGCAGTCTCCTAGGCATTCGAAACGGTTCTGCAACTCGAGCTGAAAGCTCTCGGGGTTTTGGAGCTGGATGGGCGCTGGTCGGAGCGTAGACTTCATCAGTCGACATCTTTCTAGCTTGGTCTTTAGATTCAATGTGCCTCTGACCATCCGGTGATAATGTTTAATAGTAATAAAATGATGACCAACATAAGAATTGATGTGGAAGCGATGAGAAGTGTAGTACTTTTTTTAATAAATATTTTTATCTTAGCATTGACATGAGTGGTGCATGCTCGCTTATATGTTCCTGCGGATGGTGGCGCATCGGGAGCCGGGTCGTTCCTTTCCCTCTAATATGGTTGATGGGAGCGATGGCTGACTCTCGCGTTATACTCGGTGCTGTCCGTGTGAACTGGCCTACTCTTGTTGAATGCATTCAATGATTTTTTTTTATGTATAACTTTTCCTGTCATATCGTTTTCATGTTCTAATGACATAATCTATCTACATATAATCAAGGATTTAATTTTGACGTTATCAACTAATTACAATTATTGTTTATTTCTTGATTCTTCACAAATGACATTGTTATTATTATTTTATGACTATCAGAAAGAGTGTAATTTGCACCTATTTTGAATAAATATATTGAATTGAATTACCATTCGGGAACTTAAATGGCAGTGGGCGGGGCACATTTCTCGTAGAACAGATGGCCGTTGGGGTAGTAAAGTTTTCGAGTGGCCACCTTGCACCGGAAAACGTAGTGTAGGCAGGCCTCCCACTCGGTAAAGGTCGCGGGAAGCCGCTGGATGCGGGCAGCGCAGAACCGGTCGTCGTGGAAATCCTTGGGGGGTCTATGTCCAGCAGTGGACGTCCTTCGGCTGATATGTTGATGACCATTCGGGAATACACAGAGTGGTGTTAACATTCCAAGGCTTCTAATTGTAATCACAAATCTTGATAGCGTTAATAGGCTTTAATACTGTGATTATGATAGGACTATCTAACACGTTGGAGGTCCGCCTTACACAAAGTACTTAAGTGAAAGCCAATCGGTGTTTTTCCTACAATAACGATTGAAAAACAAACAAAGAGGTCACGATATCTATCGTACATTTGTAATCAGTAAATCTTAACATAATCTTGTTTACTGGCAGAAGCAAACCACTGATAACTATAGATTAAATTTCATTAAAAATCACAAAAACCTACTCATATTATAAACGCGAAAGTTCATATGTATGGATGTTTGTTACTCTTTCACGCAAAAACTATTGAACGTATCTGGATGAAATTTGTTAGGTAGACAGATTATGATCTGGATTAACATATAGGCTACTTTTTTCCACGCTCGCGGGCCGTACAGCTCGCGCACTGCGCACTCTCGGAGACAATCATATAAACTATGTTAGTAAACTAGTAAGTCCATAAATGATTCAGATAGAATATGACGTCACGTATTTCAAACATTGGGCTAGACGGTGGGCTATAATGTGCAGCACAAACTAAGCTACGGACTTGGCTCTATTAGAGATCTCATAACTTTTTAACAGGAAAGCAATGAACTTGTAAGTCTTGGCAATCAACTTTACATGAACTGTTTTTGGTGGGATATCTCATCACCATACATGCGAGCATTTCACCATGCACCTTCTAGTACTTTTTACGTAGTTACATACAAACAGTGCTGTAATGTTTCCTTGCCTTCTTTCAGTTCTCGCCAACGGAGCCGGGCGACTACCGTGTAGAGGTGCGATGGGCGGGCCGCCACGTGCCCGGATCACCTTTCCCCGTCATGATCTTCGATACCCAGGAGGAACTACGAAGGTATCTGCAAGCCTCCGCCGCCTGACCTGACTACTGGTCACTACAACTACAAGGATCTAAGCTATGTACGTGATGAACAAAAAAGTGTGATCGCGTAACGTTCTAAAAATCATTTAATTTTGTGCTGTTCTAGTAAACTGAATTCTACAAAGCATTCTATCTTACCATCATTGTAAGATTGGCAGTTTGGCACAGCAATCTGGAAGTGTCAGGTGTCTGTGTAAACTTGTCATACACACTGACCAACTGCTTTGCTTACGTAGGGGAGAGTTGTGGCAATGATAGGATAACCATAAAGTCCTATTGCTTATCTGCATGCTGGTTTTTCGATTTATTTGGTAAGCGTGGAAAAAAACAATAGGGATGACGACAACATCAGAAATAAATTAAGAACTCTTGATCACTAAATTGCCCTCCTCCTTAAACTTCGGAAAACCTTACTCGTTTTGTTTTCAATTTTTTATTCATCAAAATCAAAAAATGAGTACATAAATGACGCTGCAAAACTGACGTCACGCCTAGGTATTTGAAACATTTTTAGAACAAAATGTGGTTTTTGACAGATGATAAAAAGTAAATCAGATGACTAGCATTCGTCATCCCTATTATTGGCCCTTACAATTAATAAACTTAAATGAGATAAGCGCATTGGATAAACTTTATAGATGGTTGACGGACATGTCCGAGCGCCACTTGGTGAATAGCCGCGATGAGTTGGGTACTTTAATAATCGCACCCCCTCCCACTCCTACTCTCCCCTTCATTGCGAAACATATACTACTCAAAACAAAATAAAGACCACATAAATTTTCTCAGTACATTTTCATACAAAAAGGTGGACCAAACAGCCACGATTTTTTTTTATCGAAAAAAGTATGGAAACTAGTGTGGGCGTTAGGTTAGATCCCTGGCTACAAATGTGTCGAAGAGCTCAACATTTTGCAGACCCTCGGAAACTCAGTGGACTGCTCAGATGAGAGCGCACAGTAAATTGGCAAATTTTTCATACATAATCTTGTAAACACAATCTATTTAGCTATTGCATAGCTTTTATCGCGGGCTTTGAGCGCGGCGACCGAATCAAGAAATTCCGTAACGAAAATAAAACTTAACACCCCACGCTCGGCCAAGTTCTAAAAACTTATAGTGCCATCTATTAGCGATTTGCGGTACTAAAAGAACTTAGTCAATTTTACTGGTGTAACTTTCTTAGTGTTAATTTTTAAACATCCCGCGCCCCAAGGACTATATGGTACCTACTGGTAAATACTGCATAAATAAAAAATAAATAATTATAATTGCATAAGTTAATAAAAAATGCTATGCAATAGCTTTACCGCGGCAGTCCCCGAGTGCCACACGTTTTTTTTTATTATTATTATTTTACTTAGGTTACATTTTTGTGTTTATATCGAAATCCATTTGTGGAAGTTTTTTTATTAGCTCATAGTTAATTATGTAATGTTATCACATAGTGTCTACTTAAGCTGTAGACTTCCCTAATCAAATAGTATTAAAATAATTTTGCGGTAGAAAAATCTGGTTCTTTGTTTTGAGCAGTCCACACCACTGAGTTTCCGAGGGTCTGCAGAATGTTGTGCTCTTCGACACATTTGTAGCCAGGGATCTAACCTAATAACTGCACTTCGTACTTTCCTTACTTTTCTTGATTTAAAAAAATAATCGTGACTTTTTGGGCCAACTCTCTGTATGAAAATGTACTGTGAAAACTCAGTTGGCCCTTATTTACTTTTAAGTAGTATATATTACGATTTGTAGGTAGGTATATGAATCTTAATTTTATAGGTTAAGGGGCCATATACGATATAAATATTATCCGAGTAACAACCACCTTTGTCATAATTCATTATGTTAAGAAAACGCAGGAGTTTTTGTAACTTTATACAGAAAAAGCTGAAAAAAAATTGTTTTATATTAATAGAAACAATTGCCGAACAAAGATATTATATCATCACTTATTCATATTGAAATTATACTTAAATCTATTTACCAAATAATTTTAAGGAATGTAAATACTTATATCACTTTGCGTTTTGCAGGGAGTGCTGGGTAAAATAGAAAACACATTTTTTAAGGGTCTTCTCACACGTAAAACTGATTTTTTCATACAAAGCCGGCCAATCAGCTGATCGATTTGTATGAGAAGTAAAAAAAAGCGATTCAGCAAAGTTGTATAACGAAAGTTGTTCAGTTTTATCAAGTTAAGCCACCTCTAAAATGTGTTCTATTTTACACAATTGTGCATTATAATTGTTGTTTTTATTTCTTCTGGTATTATTGGGTACTTTCTCTCTCTTATAGTGTGGCACAATTAACCATGCTATCCAAGGGATATACCGCCCGCGCCGGTTGCCTGGTGTTGCACTTAGCATGTCTGAATGCCACATGGATTTTTTGCCAATGTTTTAATGAGATAGGTTGCTTATACACAAAATTGGTGTAGGTCCCGTTAACTGCGGCTTCTACTCATCATACTGAAAAACTTTTGTTCTACGACTTTACTACAAACGCAAAAAAAATTTTCTTTATACAAATATCAATTTTGTGCATTTTAGCATGGAGGTTTCAATTTTTTTTTCGAGAATTGACTATGGGTTCCTTGGGGAAAATTTGTTCAGTATGATGAGTGGAACCCCCAGTTAACAGGACCTACACCAATTTTGTTACATCCTGTATAAATATATTTACTTGTCAATCAAATCGATGATTTGGATTAATTTTTTTCGGCTATAATTTTTAACAAATTCAAAATTATCTTAAGATCGCATTGCGTGTAAAGTAAGTTCGGGGAATTAGCTGCACCCGAACAGAAATCTGGAAAAAAAATTGTATATATGAAAAAGTAATTAAAAAAGTATTTTTTGATTTGGAATTTATCATTAATTTTAATCACTTTTACTGCTGGACGTAGTATTTTTAGAATCGTCGCCTACGTTAATAATTAAAGACTGAATAAGATTCGCGCGACCCGGTGCGGGTGTAATGTCGGCGAGGCGCCGCGATTGAACTCAGGGCGGCCCCTTTGACGCAACCGTTTGACGCGAGCCGGCATTTATCGAACGTGCAGCTACTTCAGCGAACGAACTTAACATAACGCAGGGCTATTGATATTGAGTGACAGTGAAAGTGTCTGCAGATAGTATTACGACTCCGTCCAACGTATTTTAGTATAAATATTATTATGTTTTGGATACTTTACACTTAACCGATGTATTAATTTTTATAAAAGTACATTCTAATGCAAAATATAATCAAATGAAAAGCATAATATCGATTAATTCATTTATTTGTTAATAATTTATTAATGATAGCGTTTAGTTAATAATGTTTAACTATTGTATGTCTCTAACGAAAGTATTTTGTTTATTGTTATTGCCCGACCAAGTCCTATGGAACCACAGGACGAGGGGAATGTAGTAGGGCTTGGCAGGGCGAGCCCACTGGACCATTCAGTTACTAATTGTTAATAAATCGAACTTTATTAAAAACAATCATCTGTTTAATTATTAATCGGTCTACGAGGAAGACTTGTTTCTCATATAGTGTTGTTCAAAAAGTTAGAGATTTCGCTCCCTTTAAGGCTTAATGTTATTGGCGAGGTGATATTATTTTCTTTGTTGGAAAGTGACGATGCAAACTCAAATTCATCATAATCATATCAGCCGAAGGCCGTTCACTGCTGGGCATAGGCCTCCCCCATTAAGGATTTCCACGACGACCGGTTCTGCGCTACCCGCATCAAGCGGCTTCCCGCGACCTTCACCAGGTCATCGGTCCACCGAGTGGGAGGCCTGCCTACGCTGCGTTTTTCGGTGCGCGGTCGCCACTCGAGAACTTTACTACCCCAACGGCCATCCGTTCTACGAGCTATGTGCCCCGCCCACTGCCACTTAAGTTTAGCAATTCTGAGAATGATCAAGGTTACTTTGGTTCTCCTACGGATCTCCTCGTTTCTGATTCGATCACGCAGAGAAAGTCCGAGCATAGCACGCTCCATTGCCCTTTAGGTGACCTTGAGCCTTCTTATGAGGCCCATAGTAAGCGACCATCTCCAATTTATTTTACTTAATTTAAATATGTAAGGGACTTTATAAAAGTGCTATAGGAAATCACATTATCTATTTCAAAAAACAGTTTAAGGCGACGCGACGCATTGGAAACTTTGGTGGCAGAGATCTCGATTTTTCTCAGCAATTACAAAACATAATATGGAAGTGATATTTTGTAACCTGATTCTTCATTTCAATGACTTTTTGTCAGTTGCAGAAACACATAACATAAGTAACAAAAAACCTCTTTTAAAAAAGAGATATGCATTCTACAGACAAACCAGACCGATTTAGTACCTCTAAATTTTCTTAATCGATTAGTCAACACACTCTTCAATATGCCAGTTGAATTTTTAAAATCATTTGTGGTTTTTTATTAAAACGAAAAACATTGCCAAAGTTTGGTTATTTTCTTTACTCTTTACACGTAAAGAAAAAGACAGAGACAACTGTTCCAATCAATGCCTCGCCTTAACATATACATTTGACAAGCCAGACTATTAAGGCTTTAAGATCACTCAATCCGTGCAGGTTGATACGTGTTTAAATAATGTCGAACGTAAGTCTATTCATTTTAAAATCAAATCAATGCGGGATTCAACGCGGCTGTTACTTTGAAACCGAATGCCCAATTCTCGATATTTAAATGTTTTTATTTTCATCATTTTCAAATAAGTTAAAAAAGTGTTCAATTAAAATGAAACGTCATAAAGTCACCAATTTTTGTGTGTTAGTTTCATTCAACATTAACTATTTGTTTTCGAGAAATTTTGCAATTATTGCCAAAAACAGTATATATTTTATTGTCTACAGTATATTTTTTTACATCAAAAGTGGTCATTTTTTTAAAATTGTATTCCATCAAATCAATTTTTATTACTTTAATATTTTTTTTCATAGTGATAGCTTAACACAGTTTTTCAATAATTTGAATTGAATATTGTCATTTGACCCATTTTGAGGCCTCAAAAGCTGTTATCCCATCCTCGAGATCCCGTTAGACTGGCGGATTGTTACATAACGAACATGCAACAGTTTAAAATACCTATGCTTTTTAACTGAATCGTCAATACTTTGGTTTGATGTGGAAGGAGAGCGACTTTCGGCTAGGCATTACTGCGCGGGAGTGCGGGTCGCTGTCCAGCTGCGCGCGCAGCGCGTCCAGACTCTGCCACAGCTGCTGCATCTGCCCGAAGATAATCAGCTCCAACCGCTGGATAGATGAGTGCAGCTCCTCTGAAAGTAAAGTTTTAGGAGTGAGAAAATAAGTTTTAAAATATATATAATATAGTTTTTTAAACACATGGGGCTTTCTTTCCATTCTTCAGAGCTAAGGGAGATATATCCGCCAGGTAAAGTATAGTAGAGATAGACCGTGGTCCAACCGTTGATAGTTGAAAGTTAAATGCCAACCTCTGAAGAAATCTTAATAGCGCGTTCTAGGCTGTTTCAAACTCAAACTCGTCGCTTGTGTCACGAATGTCAGTTTTCTGCATAGATTTGTTCATATTAGTGTTAGGGAATGTACCCATACTTCGTGACCGGTTTAGGGGGACGGGGTTCCAGACATACTACACATGGTCACTATGAGTTTAGGACTTTGTTACGTAGTTTTCACAGCAGCTGTAAAGTTAAATTTAATAATTTTGAAAAAAAAAACGACTTCAAACAGGCAACTAAGGTACCCCTCGATTTCTCTGGGATGCCATCACCAGATCCTGGTTTCCTTATCATGGTAGCACCCATGAGAACAAAAAAAGAATCATCAGAATCGGTTCATAAACGTCGAATCCTGCCACGTATGTACCAATGTGTTTTCGAATTTCGATTTCATATGTTACGTTTATCAGACGCTCTTACGGTGAAGGAAAACAATGAAAACTCGAAAGTTATGTGTGTAGTCGCTCAACCCGCACTGGGCCCGCGTGTTTATTTATTATGATTTATATATTCAGGGTGGGCTCGAGCCCTCGGTAGGTACGTATATGAGCTGAAATGATGATTTTACTATCTAGAGTAACTACCCTATATCATTTGATTATATACGTGAAAACTAGGGGGGAAGGGGCGAGTCTTGACCTATACTACAGGTGGTCACAGAAGGGTGACAGGGAGGGGGTCAAAATTGGACACATACTATGGGTACGTTCCGTTACCTGTTCAACGCTGTTTTTATGACGATAATGTAGGTCGCCACAAAATAAAGATAGCAAATCATATCAGCCGAAGGACGTCCACTGCTGGACATAGGCCTCCCTTAAGGATTTCCACGACGACCGGTTCTGCGCTGCCCGCATCCAACGGCTTCCCGCTACCTTCACCA